>ATSW01000814.1:0-11908 GCA_000444245.1 Botryllus schlosseri
GTCCGGCACCGCGCTACGCCCGTTTGCGTGGTCTGCGCTGGCAGGTGCGCCGTTGCTGCTGCCGCGGGATTCGCTTCTGTTTTCCGTAGCAGAGCAGTCGTTTTTCTCCGATTCCGCCATCGAATCGGGCGACACCGATCTGGAATCTGTAAACGGAGCGGCGCTGTTCAACTTTCGGCATAGGAAATATCAACTCGTCCACTTTCGACGATTAAATTATGTCAGAGGTGGTTAATAACAAGTTTTTCTGTCGAGATGTTTGGGCAAAATTATTGAAATTTTTATTATTTGGACTTTCCACTCTAAGTAGTTTTGACATGTCTTGGAAATCAATACTTCTACTTGTCAATGAGTAGAAGTTACGGCGTTACATATATCTCTAAGTGAGCAGCAACACTTAGTACTTTGACCACCTCTGTTAATTATCAAGCGTTTTGCTCGTTGTAGTTGTTGGGAAAAATTCGCGCGCTGTCGGCATGTTCAACTTGAATACCATAGGAGCGGTAAGTCGCCATTCCCGCGGCATTCATTTAGGAGACAATGAAAAATGAAAGTCGCGTGCGATCTGAATTGATGGGACACCGGGATCTGAAGGATCGGTCTCAAACTCCGGAATATTTTCCACCTTGTTTGAATCATAACAGCGAGTGCTCAACGGGTGGTCTGGAGAGTTGAAAGACAGCTACATTTTTGGGTCATCCGTACTCGCTACGATAATTCTTACGCGGGTTCAGAATGCATAGCAAAATAGAAAGAATGACCATCCGATTCTTCCGGCACTTATGCCCATGAAACAAGTATGCTTCTCAAAATTCAATATGCAACATGGCTTAAACGTGAAGTGATGAACCACCGAATGACCTTCACTTAAAGATTGCCGATCTGTTTACAAATGACCGATTCCGCTTTAACTTACCGTGACATGTCACATTTTCAGCTTCTTTGAAATCCCCGATATTTTCTTTCCTTTCCGGAATATTGTTATCTGTCGATGGGACCCGCGGGGATCTTCCATCGCCAGACCTATTTTCGTCAATGTTCAATTCGCCTTCCTCCTCATCTACAGCAACGCGCCTCCGTTCGCTCATCAACTCCTCCTCAGACGCCATTATTACGTTGCCGCTGATGACGTATCCGCCATCTTCCTCGCCTTTCGACTGGATGGAGTTATCATCGTTGTCGTCGTCCGGAGATATTTCATCTCGCGCGGAATTCTCCTGCGATTACACACAAAGCGGGTTTGATTACTATACGCGGAATGCCAACAATTTTAAATCCACTCACCAAACACTGGAAATCTCTGTGCCGGATGTAATCAAGCAAAATTTCAAACTTTTTGTTGCAACGATCGCAGGTGTACATCCCGCCGCGCGGTTCAGCCTCCTGCCTCGGGCGTTTGCCTCCGTCCGCGTCAACTAAACCCAAGAATAACATGCTCTATCTTCGCGCATATATTACACACTCCACTATACGGATTACGACTCGCAAGAACTTGTACATCTGCAACATCGAGAGTGGGATATCTATTTACGGCTGACCGAGACCCATTCACGGCAGTCGAACATACGATGCGCGTGTTATTCGCGACTGGAAACGGATGTCGTACATATCATATTTACAATATAAAGTGTCATACGCCGCAATAAGCTATTTCCCCGCTTCGTGTCACCGCCGTTTGCATGGATCACGGTAACATGCAACACTATTTGCCAAGCGCTGAAAAGCGAAGAGCGATTTCCGAATTATATTTCTTTATTACCTCCGCGCCCGTGAAGAGAGAGTCGCCCGCGGTTGCGTCGGGCGGTAAAGAAGCTAGGGCGCATTTGAAACCGCGCTGGCGAAACATTTCATATGCTTCCTGCTTCATATCAAATTGCTTATGCTGTCCAGCGGCATCAATAGAGGCCGCATTCATCATTGGCATAGAAATTGCGGCGCCGGAAAAGTCGGGTATATGTGCTTACATTTCCATAATTGAATGACTCGGAACGTTCGAGATCGTTAGAGTTTAGGATGGAGGGAACTGCTAGCCAAAGGTACCGGGCGTTGTGCATGACGCAGTGCATTATGGTTGCGTTACATATGGGGTACTTACTTTGTAAAACTAGGCCTATAATATTTACGTTTCACTTACTTGAAAATCACAACTCTACTTGCACTTGAATAGCAATAAACGAAGCTACTTCGAAATGCTACTTGAGTACCAACGACTACTACTTTGCCAACCTCTGTATTTTACTGAGCCATATCCGCAAACGCACGCTGTTGTGAAATATCCTAGTGGAGTTGATTGATGCAATGATAAACAGTTGTGACTTAATGCATGACTCGTTTCACTCCCGGTAAAGGAACAGATACCGACATCATGCACTTTAACACTGGACTGATTGGTCAAACGGCAACGCCTACAGGTCCGTTCCTATCAAACTTTAGCGTTGTTTTGTAACGAAAATAGTTCCGAAGCCGGGCAGGTGGCGGACGCCGTTGAAAACAGACGTAAGATCTCGAAAAGAGATTAATATTCCCGACGAAGCGCGCATTTTGACAAGCGTATGAATATTTAACACGACGCGGACGATGCCAAGAGCCGGGCAGCTGTCAATTTCGGTATCAAATTTGCCGTTTACATCCCGAAAGCCTGTAACTCAGGCGTATCAATATTTCCGCGATTATACAGCGTCGAAACCACGAGAAAGAACGAAAGACTCGAGTCTTGAATGCGGCATTTCGCAATAAGCCAGTGCGAGATGATGCGCGGGGTTAATGTGTAATCCAAAGTCATCCGGTACAAATGTAAAACACGAGTTTATAGTTCGAGAAGTCGACATAATGGCAGGCCGTATTGATATATTCAAAACGCAGAAAGCGACTCGTAAAAACAAAAAATCGGATAGTGGCATTGTCAATCCCGATGACCTTGCGACATCGCGTGGCGCGACCCGCGAGATGACAAATGACACCCCGCTCGCGGTAGACCGTGAGGAATAGCGTGTTTCACGCTTATTTTTTACTCTTAGATAGCTTTCAGATGTATTAGTCACAATAAAACCGACTTATGGGGATTTCACAAGCGATACATCACGCGGACACGCGATTATGAAAATGGAAACGGCGTATCTTCATGCACAAAATGGCGCTTCTTCAAGTACAAGAAATTGAAAAATCAGTGTTTACGTTTCGCACTGTAACCCCATTTAGGCGACCACCAAATAAAACGCGCAAGTTATGTTATATTAAGTTTCAGTTTTGATTATATTAAAATCTACGCTATTCGAAGCATGGTGGATATTTAGACGCGCGCTATAGGAGAACTATACAAAGTAACGAGCGCGCGTATACTAACAATGGTTCTGGAAACTTGTCAAGTTTGCGGGTAAATCATAGCCGACTAGTATATCACAAGGAACCATACGAGTGATTAGGAAAATGCTATTTCCAAACCGCGCAGTCACACTTTTTATTATGCCATTAAAATATAAATCGCAAATCAACACTGTAAGCCGTGCGTTAGCAACTTTCCGGCGTACAGGAAGCAGAAATACCGCTTCCGACCGAAGTCCCACGTCAGTCGTAACAAAGGTGACATGATCCCCCATTACACGAAACGCATCAATCACCGGCAGACCTCAATATTAAATAGCGTAAAGATCTACTCCATACACCACTAACAATCCATTAATTACTGCTCATCGAGGCGCGATGAGTTACACTCTCGGTTAATATCGAGTGTCCCTGGTGTGTTGAAATTCAATGGCATCAATTTCAATTTCAGACACTGGAACGAATTGCATTAATTCGATAGGACGACAGAAATTATTTTTCCGTTCCATTTCTAATAGATTCGATTGCGCGTGATCTGCTGACAAATTGTGTGCAAGAGTGGCGATAGCACCGTTACCATATCACGATATCGCAATGAAATTTCGCTCGCCACTTTGCGCACGGAGCACGGCTGGCGCTGGCCTCATTTATTATGCATGTGTTAGTATAAATTTCGTTGAAATGTTTCGGCAAATTAGGCAGAATAGCTAAAATCCCGCGGAAGCGAGCGATGCCGGTAGGCGCAGGCATAATGACGCAGAACTACTGTAATATGCGTTGTGACAAAATAATGTATTTGTGATTGATCGTCCTCGATTGGCGTCTAAAAATGATGCCCATCGCTACGCATTTTTTAAGCAAGGCATGCGAGGCCTGCATTGCGCCCTTTGCTTATTCACCCATTTCCCCAAACAATAACATCAACTTCAAGACATGTTCTATCCCGTCGTCATAACATATATGCAATTGCACAAGGACCGTATATTATGTTGCACGCATAGGGTAAAATGCCAGGAAATTATGATTAAATTGTGCTGTAGGTAACTCTCAATTATTAACGGTTATGGAATTGGTAACAACAGGGCATATGAATTGATATGACTGATTAGCGCAATCTACTTTTCGGCGAGCGCACCTTGTCCCGTTGACGGATGATACACGGTCGATTGATAAGGTACAGCCGTGGAAAGTGTTGGAGAAATACAATTACGCTCAGACGGATTACTGATCATTTTGGTTAAAAACAACAGCGCGTATTACTGGCCGGCGGAGAAAAATGAGTTACAATGTAACCCGACCACGCAAGGATACACGGCCGATGGGTTTTATGATGATAAAACCACTCGGAAAAAAATTGTGAATAGAAAGGATTACGGCGCCGATGACAATCGGTGATTAATGACCCGTACGCCTTTCCCGTTTACACGAGCGCTCATTCAATATCGCGACGCAGAAATCTTGACACACATGCATGTAGTCCATTCGCGGATAATTGCGCGGTGAGTTTACACAGCACTAATCGCAGATTTAAACTTCAATTATTAATGCCTATTTCAACACTGTAATCAAGAGCAAATGTAATCAAAGACACTGTATAGTGTCAGCGATGAAAGCTTTAGTCGCTCGATCATAAATTTCCCTGCTGGCACAGAAACATACGTATAAATCTTTACCAATCGTATGATAGTTTGACATTGAATGGTATTTGTAAAACATAATAGTTTTTGGCAACAGCGACACCAGGCGCTACTCGCAGTTCCTGTATTTCCAGACGGCCAACGATGTCGAAGGTGGTTTTCGTTAGTCATGTTTACAATAAGCGGAGACACGTATTACTTGTACCGTTACCAGGGGTAGCGGGGGTCAAAAATAGCATCTTAGTATAAATGTACCCATAATCCGAATCAGCACCGCGTCGAAAGATGGATGAATATCTCGCGCGTAATCCAACACGGGATAGCGTAATATTCACACGCTAAACAGGTAACGGGAGCTTGTTTTAATAACCGTACTTTTTCCACTTTGTCATTTTTTATCAGCTATTCGGATGGTTTCAACTTAAGACCGATGGTGTGTAACGATCACGCTTGTCAAACACACATTATTTTCGAATTTCGGAATCGCTCCTATGTATAAATATTACTAAGGAATGTCGGAAGTTTGGCTATACGATTGACTAACGTGAAGCGAGATTGAGAACTTAACCAGAAGGTTTGCGCTGTCGTCCATTGCAATTTACCTTTTGTTCAGTCTACTAAAGAATCGAAATTATGACGCTCATTATATGCTATATTACTTTGGTGTGCAATCTCAGTTGGTCAGTTTAATCACCCTCGTAGTAAAATCTTGATAAAAGGACCTCGTCATACAAATCGCCAGTCTGATACGATCACTCGCGGAATGAGAGAGTAATTCAGATCCTCCAATATATATTGCGGAACAAAAACTGAAAATTGCAGAATTGCCACATATCGCAGTTTTGAGTAACCCTTGTTATTGACACAAGTTTTGTTTGCGATTGCAACTTCTATGAATGCGCAATTGCGCATGCTCATTGAATACATACCCCAGCGCGTCTGGTATTTGTAAATTTTTTCCCTCAGAGTTATAATCACACGACCCTGATTTAGCAAAGCCGACTGCCGGGTCAGTTCACACCAAATATTGAAATTTATATTCACCATGAAATAAGAAGGGCCTGCATTAATATCGCGAACTATCTGTGAACTTTACGCGTAACTCAAGCAATATTCAACGCTCTGCAGAAGACAAGCGAAGGAATTACGATGCATTGTCTGCCTTCAAGGATCACCATATGGCTTGCATATGAAAAAACAAAGCAACCAGGTCAAGTATTTTGATGATAACTCGGACGCGAAACAGATATGTCGTAAAGTATATTATCAGCGGCGCTATTTGGGTTGACGAGCGATCGCGCCACGTAATTGCGGCGAGTTACAGTCGACAAAAGGGAGGCAATGTGAATGATAACAAATGCATAACGCCTGACATAATAAATCGACAACGAATGTCGAGAGCACGCAGATTCCGCGGTGACCAATTAAGGAATGCTGTGACGCAGATTTGATATTGTGGAGGAAACATCGATATACAAACTTGCCGACACAGACAACTAGACACGGAATTTTCGCCCGCCCTAAAGTGATATGCATAAAAAGTGACGCCACAACACACAATGTATCAGGAAGTGGGTGCATTTTGAAAGACCTGGCAAGAGCCGCGCGCAAGATGTCTGAAGTGGACTTGATCAATTTTAGCCAATTTAGCGTGAAACTTGTGTGTCATTATTCTATGAAGCGCATTAGCAAGTATGCCCATAATAATTTAATTTAAACAAGCGGAATCAGTGCGCGATGGCCCTCGAAGGCAATATGTGCAAACACGGTCTGTGTGCACAGCGTATGTCCCGTCGTCACTTGTCAACATAATTTGTTAACATCAACGCATATCTCGAGAATTTCTCATTGTTCTCGAGTCGCCTTGCAATAATAGCGAAACGGAATAAGTAAGTAATTGAATTATTCCACCATGTCGCTAAGAGCGTAGCTTCCCCTTCGAATTCATCAGATCGCATCGCAGTCAGACGCGTTTGGCAAATACTCGAAAGTACTGAAGAGGCGTAGTTTTAATCGGTCGCTTAACAAAAGTGTAAAATAATTGGTCACAATCGCGAAACCCGGTGTTTGCTCAGATTTTGGTAGGCGTCCTTGGCGGGACACTCGAGCGCTACAAACAAACATGTTCCCGCGAACGTGTAGTTTAATAACGAGATTATCGCACGGAAAAATTGAGTGGAATATGACAAAAATGTTTCGACTCGCCGAAAGTTCCCACGGCAACAATTAATGGCGAACTCACAACATCTGCGTGCACCTTTTAGCAGGCGAACCAAACAATAGAACGGAATCAATTGGGCGATTGATAGGCGTATTCCGGTCATAACACAACTCGCCAAGACTCGTAGATTCCACATAAAATTGCGAAGCTATCAAGACACAAAACTATGAACAGATCGTACCTTGCGAGCGGATCACCGTGTCTTGGTCCTGATCCTCCGGTGAATTCGCTAAAAATGAATAAAAGGATTAGAAATTTTGAAACGGCTCCATTACAGCATGAATGCGTGCAGGTCAACACACAACACAAAACCAGAAAACATTACCAGAAAATATACCAACGCAATCGACAGAAACAGCGCCATTTTGAATGAAAGCCATAATTTTGCCGAAGGCAGACATATTATAACCCAACCCTGCAAAGGCATACGCGATAGAATTTAAACTGTTACGCGTGCAGAGAAAAACCCGGGATAAAGGCAATCACAACTCCAACATCTCATCTACTCCTTGCACGCAGTAGAACCTCTGCCTAGTGCCTATTCTGTCATTCGCTGTTGCACCAACTCTTATGACAGGATAGTTTAAATCCGCAATTCACCTGAAAAACTTTTCATACACTCACTTATTCAAACTTGGCGATGTGATAGCTCACAGTAAATTGCGCGGGTCTATACGGAACCAATCGGTGACATTAGAAAGCTTCGTAATCTCCCTCCCAGTTCTGGATATCAATTTCGACCGATTGTGCGTCATAAAAGGCGACGTTTATTGCGTTCTTTCCATTTCTCGCGCGCTACTCATTTGGCATATTCCGAAATCAAAAACACAATGCCGAAATACGCTCAGCAGCACGGGATTTATCGGAAGAAATTTGAATGATCATTGAACCAGAAAAAGAGAGATAGTAAAAAGCGGACTGCTAACGATTTTTAATTAGGTTGACCATCTATAGAATTAGGAGCCATTACGCGAGAGAAGAAAGGACCGCGTCGAGAAAAAAAGGAACAGGAAATATTGATGACAATGTAACTCGGCATTGTGACGTCACTTCACACATAGTCAGATCTTGGGCTCCCGGAGCAATTGTAATCGAAGCCATCATCTCCAATGTACACAAGACTTGATCGACCGATACGGGCAAGTATTAGTATCTTAAATACGATGAAAGATAGCTCTGTATTTGATTGACTTATTTGTCGGCTGCATGTCAGTAAACAATAGCGGAACTCGGGCGGTTTTATTGTTTGCGCACCAAGTTCTTGACACAGATCGCCAGATTGTCAGTAATGAAAGTTCGGATTCGCATCGCTGCGATAGCGCGTATCTCGAGTCACTAAATCGGTGGGACTTGGGTCAAGTGCTTCTAGCACAATGCAAAGACCTGGCATCGTGCGTATGAGTTTATACAAAAAGTGAGTCAAAGACATAGATATAACCCTGCTTATTTTTACCGAATGAGATACGGCGCAATAACTAAGCAAAGAGTGATGACTGTTAACTCCAAGATCAGCTAATTCAGCACACGAGAAAAACCGCTTTGGCCACGTCAAACCTAGCGATCCAAACATTACATAGCGACGTCATAATCAGATAAGTCTTTTCCAGCAGTCGTCAGAATTGCCCAATCAGAAACGCTTCTTCACGACCAACAATGTATAATCGACCCTTCCATCATGATTCCAAGCCCGTTTGTACACACAATTGCGCGTGTAGGGGTATAGGATCTGTATCGTTTGTCACGGGCGCGCATAAATATATACGAGCCGCGGATAGAATCGTATACGCTCGCTGATTAATGACAACTTCCTGTGTTTCGTAGGCTGGCAGCAACATGCATTCCAGCTTTTACACGAGAAGTGCGAAAATCGATTCGATTGATGTGTATGTAATACTTCCTCGGTGTATGACATAATCTAGTGACAACCAACCAAAAATAGGTTGCCGATCTTATGTCGTTTGACTTGCAACTTCCTCTACGCGGATCGAAGTCAAACTCCGGTTGAAGAATTCGAACACCGGTAACTAACAATTGCATGTTTCTCATTGCTAACAGACACGATCCGGATTTTGTGAGTTCAAAAATGTAACCGTTACATGTTCCACCCAATCGTGCATATCAATTGTCAAATCACTATATTAGCCAGAATTTCAAGTTCTCGGAGAAAGCTACGTGCACTGGATCGAGGTAAAACCGCCCACGCGCGAAAATATTAATAATGCGCACCCGTTGCATTGTATTTATGCAGAGGCATTGCATTTTGCAAAGCCGTAAACACAGGCCGGCCTCTTAAGGGTATCGGCGTCTATTTATACGACATATAATAAAATGTTCCGCTGTAATATCCTAACACACACTCAAACAGCCGTCTTACCGAAATGTCCTTCTATTTTTATTATGCATATGCGCGCAGTCTCATACGGCTATGAATCGTTGGATTTGACATAAACCAACCTTAAGTGGAAAATATAACGTAAACAATACCGGGGACCGAACGAGACTTGTCATAAGCATATTGAATATTTCATGCGGGTGAGATTGCCTTCCTCTTTGATGCGTCGAAAAGAGCGGCGTAGAATTCGGCATAAATCTTGTGATATGAAGGATGGAACATCTTTTTCTGGTATTAAATACTGACTCTCAAAGACGACTGTGTGGGTGATAGAAGAGTGATAAAATCCATTCGAAAAACGCGACATCTTGCGACTTCTAATCTTGCATTACAACTTATACGAGAGCGCATGGATGTCATATGAAACACCCATTCGAGTTCAGCACAATCTCTCCTATAGTCTCGACACACGAATTTAAACCTATTTTGTTTCTACTGGAGTAACAACGAATTGCGCATAGCATTGAGATCGAGAGGCAAATATCTATAATCGACAGTAAAGGGGTATTCCGAATTTTCAACTTATTAGGAGGTAATATGATTTCCTGCGGTGACAAAAAACAACATTTTCATTCAAGAAATGATATCATTCATCAAATTCGTTGCAAGACTACACCCATACCACAAGTACCACAACCTTCCGAATCCCAACAACTGTTATTTGCAACTGATGAAATATCAGTAAAAATTAAGATGCGATGCAGTCTGTGTAGCAACCAGAACAAACATGTATAAACATCGCGAACTAGATTGTCGTCATACCTAGGCGGACGGCAAGTCCCACCACGCCCCCGCCTCGTGAATATCCACGATACAGAGTGTATGATCTACGACTGCCCGTAATATTGGACACCATAGTAAACACGGAGCATCTTCGTTACCGTCGTTTAATAGCAGGTTATCAATAACCGAATTAACAATTGCAAATATAGAGTTACTACTACGGCTCATTGTGCATTTTGGCTCGCATTGATCGACGACAAAAGCATATGATATCATTTTGCGTGTGTACGGTATCGCGGCCCGCTTCTTTTATCAACGATTTTTGTGGAAAGAATATGTCGGATGAGATGTATCTTCACTTAGTGATGGTATCAACTTACCAAAAAGCGAGAATTGAATTCAGAGCTTAATGAAATAACATAACTAGAGCATGGAACAAAAACGGCGGATCGCGTATCATCTATCACTGGCAATTAACGGAGATTTTAGTGTTCCCATGGCACCTTTTAAACGAAAACCTACAAATTACTGAGTCCTAAAACATTCCGTTACACGCCAAGCATTTTGAGCCCACGAATCTAGAAGTTTAATCATCCGGCATCATTTCCCGGCATTAAATAATGATGTAAAAAAGCGAGAGTTTACGGTCGGGGAACATTTACATCCCACCCCCGAATGTGTAAACAGTTGTTACGGCGGGCAATCGCCGGATAACGATTGTGGGTGCTAGGAATCTTATCCCAGGAGTATAGGATTTCATACGTTCGCCGTTCGTAACAGTGGCTGTTTATATTTTCGGACCCCGCCGACAACATGACTTATACTCCCACGAAAATGGTCGGCGAAAATTTAGGCCGATGATAATCGGATGATGTTCGTCCCGTGTTCCATAAACGACACGGTTAGTTTTGTCCTGAGTGAAAACTTCCGCTCGCTCGCAAGGTCAAGCAAATAGCTGGCGAAAGTCGTTTTTCGGCTTTGAGCCCTCTCGAAGGGTCGTCGCGGCGTAACCGACCCCGAGCGCTTCGAGTGGCTGCGCTGGTGCGGAATTTCAAATGATTTTTCGCAGAGTCGTATCAATTTCGGATGTACCCGAGTTATTACGTTAGAATCGCGAACGGGGATTAACGCTCAGCTACCGTTCAATTTTATGACAGCGTGATCAACTTCAACGTATTTTAAATCAATTCAGCACAAGAATATTTCAGCTTGCGTACTAGTGTATCCCCAAATAGCACTCCGTGATAGCAGAAAAGTAACAGCACCACGAAACATCGGAAGTGAGGATGACAATTTATGCAAATAGAAAAACCGCCATCGCCATTAACAGGACGCCGCGGAACCAATTTTGCAACTCAGCCTGCAGGGAAACCTGGAGCATATAAATACGCAATTACTTTTCTATCATTTCGGGTGACGGTGAATATCCCCTGAAGCAGAGAATATACTACAGTAAACTCTTCGGCAATACAGGAATGCATCTTCGTCGCAAGCGCGACACCTATACCCTTTGCGACAGGACACGAGAATTTTGTGGATCACTGAGCATGGAAATCGAATTATGATGAGGCTGAATCAACATGTCGAGAAGCAGTGTTGAGTATCAATATTAAT
>ATSW01000816.1:0-14614 GCA_000444245.1 Botryllus schlosseri
GAACCACTGGTCTAGACTCATTTTAATTGCTAAATTACCATTAGCCTATACTGATACATATATTTTGCTGTTTAGAGATATTTTCGGTGGATTGTGCAAAAAATAAAAAGTTGGATTAGCAAGGTCAATTAAGGTGACTTCGTCATGTTTACAAAAAACATTTTCTCTTGCGATATAACTATTTTTCCATGATAACTTCAAGATGAGCTGCTTGATAGAAATGACAAGGCTTGACGTTGTTTTTCCAGTCCATTAAAATATGTTTGTCAATCTCGATGCCATTTTTGTTGCGATCATGCCCAAATGCGTCGTCGGGAGGGTTACGCGTTATTACGTTCGCCACCACCTATCTTTGTGGAAGTGGATTTTCGGCGGCGTTCATATCAAATCGAAGGCGCGGATTTTCAAGACCCGACCACGTATTTCATAAAATGCAGTTGCAAAATTCACTTTGAAATTAGCCCAATTTCTACATAAATAGTATATGATGTTATTTTAAAGAAAATTCCGTTTGTTGCTATTTATCACTAGCCTACAGATATTTTTGCACAAAACAGATGACGATTGCACGATGATTGAGCTAAATTTGAACTAAAACTTCGGGGGGTCCGTGGCGGTCCAAAAGGGTTCCGCGAAGACAAAAAGGTTGAGAACCACTGGTATAGAGACTACGCCACGAAAAGATTTTATATTTGAAGACCGGGTTAACGAAGATTTGCAATTAACCGTCCCTCATTAATGAAGCAATTTTCAATAATGTTGAAGCGATTCCGGTAACAAAAACATTGCTAGTCTTGAAACCTACTTGCTCCATCGATACTCAATGCGACGGGATCGCCTCGACACGATTTGACAGGCGATAATTATTAAAACACTCAAATATTGAAATAGAGCTATCCGCTCTATTAGCGGGATTCAGTTGAGTAAACTCGAGACAGCATGGCGTAAATTTAATACCATCGATGCCCCGTGTTCACATCACGCAATCCATGCCTTGACATTGTTGTCCCACTCAGCAAACGACGACAACACAATAATTATTATAGTGACATATATTCGCAGTCATCACACTCAATTAAAACTAATCCAGTTCATTGCAGTATCATAATGTACAAGCGTCCTCACAGCGCACACCATGCGTCGTTATGGAAACGTGTGGCTATTATGGTAATATACGGATCATCGGAGTTTTTGTAGATTCGGTTCCGAAAACAACCCTGTTCGAAATTAAGTTCTGACGAGCTTGTCATGGACAATCCCGCTATAACTTGGCATCGTTGAGATATTGAAATATGCCATGAAATCCGGTTAAGGTGCGGTGGATTGTAGATTACAAAACACGACGAGGTTAGGACGGTTCGAAACTTTCAATGCAGGCAGGCAAAAAGTCTTTTTCGTAATTTAGATTTACAGAATTCTGTCGCCGCTCGGCACTTCCGGCAAAAATGTATGTCCACTCTGTAAAGAATCCGACATCCAGATTACGTATATGTATATTGTATATATCTGTTGGCTATATGCGCTATGTTGTGGTATGTGGGCACGGTGGATCTGGTTAACCCTCGGCAGAACGTATACCGTCGACACAGCTCAATTGTGAAAATTTGAACGAAATGGTGTCAGAATTAAAAAGCTGCAACGAGAGTAATCATACCATGACGATGCCTATAGGTTCACGTACAGTAGAGATAACTAGTCGTAACAGCCGTATAGTTCTAAGTGATACCCACGATTATGACAAATACACTAAGGACAGCTTTCCAACCTATTTCTTATCACGCAATACACCGCCAACTGTGGTGACGTGATTCATCAACCTTGGCAATATGCCCCGCTGGGGGTGGGGATGCACATTGTACAACGAACAATGTACAATGTACATATGCAACCTGCGGCCCGAACAATTTTGAATGGCGCGCGGCCCGCGATGTCGGTTTCTAATTATATTGGTCTGGTACATTTGTGAGCTAACATAATTGTCAAAATGACATATTAATCACCAAGTATATGCATATGCTGACTTTGCACGTGAATATTGTGACAAAATCTGTCCTAAGGCATGAAATACTTTCGCAAGCTCGTGAACCCGAGCCTCTCAGTTCGCAATGTTCGGATTTCGGAAACGAACGCAAATCTCAGGCTTGGACTACCCTGCTCGTTTAAGAATCCATGTAGATGGGATGTCATTCGATTTGAATAATCATAATCATTAATGAAATCATTTGTATTCTATGTCTGCACATACCAAGGCTGTTCCTGTAATTTTCTTCATACGTTTTCCTTTGTTTCGCGGATTCTGCGATTGGTTCCTTTATTGTTGCGGTGTGGGCATAAACATAGTTGGAGATCGGATGAGATTTTTAGATTTCATTTGTTCTAAAAAACCAATGCTATCAGATTATGTCCGCTACAAATAGGTCTAAAACAAATTCCATTACAAATAATCCTGTATGCGTTGTGTAATGTGTATAACACCATCATAGTAACACATTCGCGAGGTTATTTATGAATAGTATATATATATAGACACAGATTCCTGCGTATAGAGATGTTTATATTCTCAATGATTTACCATCCCCTTCAAGACGACAAACTCATTGCTCAAAGTCTTACGATAGCGAGTTAACGGCAGATCGAAACAAAGCCGAAAGTACGCAGACATTGCAATCTATATTGAGTTTTTGTTTACAAGTGACCCATGGTGTCCCGATATCATAGCGGGTAGCACGAGGACCAAAGAAAATATAACATCATGAAAGATATCCCACCTCAAATCCATAAAATAGATAACAAACGCGTGATGAAAACCCAAATGAACAGAAAATGGAAACCTTTCCCACGACATCAGCAATTATTCAGATTTTCAAGAGAAAAAAGTTCAATCTATATAAACATTCTCCAGAGTTATTAAATATGAGTTGTGAACAGATACGGATACGTTGAAGTAAAAAGTAGTAAACAAATGAATTTCGAACAAAACATAACTGCCCCGAACAATAATATTTGATGGATTGCGATCATTCGAAGCCGTATTGTATGCTTAGCAAAATAGGGGATTAGCGATGCATGCGTGGAAAAGACATGAAGCTCTCATCAATACCTATAGAAATTCGAGCAAATCTCGGGTATCGCAATAAAAGATCGGACCGATGCTTGAAAATGAGGAACAGATCAGAAAATGCGAAGAGTGGGAGATGGAGCGGAACTTCGTAGCAAAAACTTTGATTTGATCAATCAGGGAAATTCGAAATATAGTAAATGTTTGAGCTACATATTTTAACCTCCTATCCCACAATATAAGCGACGAATTCAAATAGATCCGTGGACTTGATTAATTACTTATTTGTGTTATATTGTCATACGTTCTTTACAATCCTCCAAGGTGTGAATTCATACAATATCCGACACATCCGCAATAAATTCATACATAGAGCTACCACAAAAACCAAATTGGATTTAATCATATGTTTGCAGGTGCACGGACCAATTACTGCTTTCCCCAAACATTACATAATTTGCTATTAACATTGTAGCGAGTTGTCATAGCGAGATATATTTTTCCATAAGTTACATATAATTAATCTATTCAGAGTTACTGGATGGTGAAATTGAAGTCAAAGCACTGACATATTCGACGGATTACATTTTCCATAGCCACGCCGAAATGCAGCGAAGAGCGCTCTTGAGAAAACAACCTTCCGACTTTACCCATTTTTTTCTCTCTTCACCCCAAAACCCATCGCCAGCTACGTGGTGATGACGGAGCGAAGAACCTACTTTTTTCGTTGAAATACTCATTCGCTTTTTATATAAGAAACATTCCTATATGAAATCTATTGTTCCATTTCTTCGGAAATCTTCTGGTGGAGTTTACTTCTCTATAAGGAAACCATATACAGAAGAGATCAGCATTTTGGCTACAGCTTCATTCCATTAAGACTGAAATTCAAGAGAAGGTACCGGCTCAGTTGTAATCAAGAATTGGTCTTTTCCATTTCACCTAAACCCTATTGAAGTGAAGTCTTGCGAAGTAACTTGAGGCGTTGAAAAAAACACTGCGTTCAACATGATTCAATCTCCAACGCAGAGCCAGCCTGTCACATTCAGTTCTCCTCATCCGGGTCCACCTGGTATGGTTTCAATTATGCAGACATCGGGAACAAGTGAGTACTATTTATTATGAATGCTAATGTGAATGATTGTTATACGTTAATATGGGAAGTATGTACTTAGAATTTGAAGTTAATTTGATCGTTTTGAACCTACAGAAATATTTTTATCAACTTTCCTGGAGGGTTGGCATATGGTAGGTTTCAATATTAATATTGTACATAATATTTGGTAGCAAATATGACAATACCGTGAGCGCTGCTGGTGTAAATAAGGCTATTTCTGCTTGGATTACAATTACAGTATTTGCCGTAATTAAGTAGTGGGTACAATTTAGAAAAACTGGTGAATTGCGCTGACAAATAAGATTTTTAGAGACCACTCTTCATAAAGTCGTGCGAATCCCAGACAAACAAATAGCGACAAATGAGTATAAGAAAATATCTAACAATGAATGTGTGTCTGTAGTCTGTGCCACTTCCAATATCACGATGAAAAGGCGCAGATTGAAAATATGAAAAGAAAAATGTCATGGTTAGGGTGATAGTGCGAAACATTCTGAGCATGATCTATAATTTAATATAGAATCTATCCGCATAACCTTGAGCGCCATTTTGTTTCAAATATTATTACTCGCGGGTAGGAGTTTTCTAATACTGTACCATCTGATTTTAGACCTTGTATCGAACTTTGAATCGAGCATTATCTTGATAAACCCATCAGTAATCTGTACAAGAAAGAACGATTGACAGTATTTTGCTGGTACATCGCACGGGCGGTACAAGAGCTTGTTGAATAAACACCTTTGTATCGCACGGGGGTTTAAGAAATCGCGCTATTCGATAATACAAATTGTTTTCATAGTCCAAACCCAGCGACAAAACCTTTAGAATTGTTTGTTTGGAAAATCGACGATATCATCGTTCAGTATAAGCTATCCGCCAAATCGCATTGACGTGACGCACAGGTACATCGCTGTCCAACTCCTTGAAATACATTACGTAAGCGTCGTGAAGAATCCAAGGGTGTCAATGGTAAGCACACATGTTAGGTTGACTAGTAACTGCGTCTTATCAATACATAAACATAATCAGTCAGAGAAGTCATCAAAATTCTGAATAAATAATTTTCAAGTGGTCTATATATCGTCTACAGTTGGATTACAAACTAAAAGTCCACAAATATACCACCCGGTGGGCCGCTGAGGATTAATACTAATTTTCATTGCTAAATAACCTCTCTGTGGTCATATATTTCAGCCAAATTCATAACGCATCCAGAGCTGAGAGTATAAATATGATAAAGATACATGCTTGAAGTTTAATGATATAGAAGACGATGTTTTAAATATTTACGCCTATATGGATAAGAATTTAACTCCGAACAATTTGGGGTCTAACTTAAGATATTTCATAATTTGGTAGGAGCATATTACTATCGGTTCCTCGTGTTTAATCCAATACAAGCTCATATTAGTCTGATTATATTATTATCGCATCGTAAACCCTCTAATGTATTTGTTTCCATGTTTGCAAATGTGTGAACTTTCTAAAACTGATAATATTTGTTACCGATTATGAAGTAAGGAGTCCGTCTCTTTTATTCAATTTAATTGATCACCGAAGCTCTCTGAATTTCCCACATCGATCTCAATCGAAGAGCAGAAATTTTCGCGACATGATAGTACCATGTAATGATAATATCATGACGGAGTAGAGGAGAATTTGAATTAAAAACAATATCGGAGATTAGGGGGATGAAATTTAAAGACAAATAGTCAAGGGGGGATGAAAATGATCATTCATTATATCAGTATTACTTACTCACGTAAGCGAGTACTATACAGCAACCTTTAAAGTAAGTATGTCGAATTGTCGATACAAGACGAATGTTCCTTGTTTACATAGGACTCTCATTTTCTAAATGTCCGAGCAGTGCCTAGCCATGTAATATTTCGACTATGGAAAGTTGTTTGGAGGGTCGGAATGTGATGAACGGTTGCGAGGGAAGGGGTAATCTAGCATGGATTCTGGTGGTGTGCGTGAATAACTTTGCATTACTCGTACATCGCTTTTCAATGCCAGTATAATTACGATGGGAATACTCAAAATGGATGCATAACGCGATACAATATCTATAGTCCAACTTGTGCGCCCTCCATGACGTTTAGATCCTATATAGGTCTTCTACTGCTGATCTAACTGCTGCAAACAGGGAAGGCGTACACAATCACTTGGGGTGTAATCCCCGAACATGCACAATTAGCAACAACTTACAACGATACAAGCAACGGATATTTAAGGGTATTTAAAGGGTTTACTCCGCGAAATTTAATTTATTCTTATTGCGCTGTTTTTCGTGAATGCAAACTACCAATAGCACCCGATCAATTCGAATCAACCACCTATGTAAAATTCCAATTTTGCAACATCAATAGAAGTATAACTGGCAGAAATGAATTTGCGTTCAAGCAATCGCAGATGGATCGTTTCCTCATTGGTTTGAATTTGGATTGTGCGGATGCAAAGAAAATTCCAAGACCAATGCAGCTAACCGCAGTTACCGTTTGAAAGGGCCGCAATATTGATTGTACGTTAGGTGGGTACCGACATTCTGAACAGGCAGATCAAAAATATACATCTATAAAATGTAACCTATACAGTTTAATAAAACAATATTAGTAACTAATCTATGATCTGATAACTCCAAAGAATAGTGGCGATATGGCTTTCAGAAATCTCACCTATTTCCCGCATTGTCTATATCAAATAGGGCAATCGTATAGGAAAGCGATCAATTGAGAGACGATTGAAACGACTGTGAGACAAAATTGAAAAAGTGGGTAACAATAAGCCGTAGTGTCCACAAAAATATAACGAACAAACAAACATCTTGATTGACTCTGGTTCACCGCTTGTCAATAATGGCGAGGTTCGGATTCAAAGGTTTCAGGCCAAACTATGCGAACTAGGTAGAGGCTGCAAGTCAGATGGCGAAGATACTATTTCGAAATTGAGGATAATCCAATGTGGATAATTCTGGCAGTATACTATACCAGTAGAACTTATAGTAATATATTTGTATGAATATGCTTTCGTGTGTGGGAATACCGCCTACGGCCGGTCATCATTTGACTGATTTTGATGCGTTCGGGAGCTCTGCAGCGGCTGATCATATATCGCGTGTTATGACGTCAAGAGCTATGTCATCCTTAGCAAGATTACATGTCCAGCATCAAGGTTAATCCACATAAGTTGTTCGTACATTATCTATTAGATATGGGCAGGTGTTGGTACCTGCTATCTTATATTTGTAGTTGGGAATTCGGTGATTTTCAGACGAGTGCAAACTATAGTGTATATTTGCCGTCAATATTCGGATGTACGACATCAAATTAGGCTTCAATTCTGCCTTACCATTGCTACCACAATCAGAAACAGTATTTATTACGCGAAGCCCGCCATTTTACGGATATTCTTCTGGATAAAGAGGTACTGGGTGGGTTTATAACTGCGGGCTTACTTATATGTACATTACTCATCGCGTATGTTGACACCACACCGCGGTCGCGTGTGTAGTCACCCACGTAGAAAGATACAAAATATACGATTACCAGCCCTTTATTTTAACTTCATGTTATGGCAACAATAATACTGAATGCACAATCCATTTCATTACTTCTAAATTAACATATATCCATTCTTTTTCATGGACTTATCTTCGGCAACAACAGTTTGCAGAACAGAGCAAACCTTCGGTGAAGTGAATCAACTCGGCGGGGTTTTCGTGAACGGACGCCCGCTTCCAAACGCCATTCGATTGCGTATCGTGGAACTCGCTCAACTCGGTATCAGACCTTGCGACATCAGCCGACAACTTCGCGTCTCGCACGGCTGTGTCAGCAAAATCCTCGCCCGTTACAACGAGACAGGCTCCATCTTACCGGGCGCCATTGGGGGTAGCAAGCCACGCGTCACCACCCCGTCGGTGGTGAACGCAATCAAGGATTATAAAGTCCGCGATCCCGGGATTTTCGCTTGGGAGATTAGAGACAGGCTGTTATCGGATTGCATATGCGACAAGTACAACGTGCCGTCCGTCAGTTCCATCAGCAGAATCCTGCGGAACAAGATCGGAAATGTGCTGCATCCGAACAATCCACTGAACCCAAATTATCCAGCATCATGCCAAGAAAATATGATAAAAGACGTGTCGCCTCCGCCAGGAGTCCATCATCAAGGCGTGTACAGCAATGCTGCGTCCGCGATGTATACTCCCTACATGCTGCAGCCAGGTTCAAAGCCACATCCACTGCCTCCGTCCGTACCGGGACCTGCTTCATTCAGGCACCCAGCGGTTCCGTACCCGATGTATTGCCACTCGGTCAACGAGATCCTTGGTTTCCCGAGGTTCGATCAGCCGCACATTTCAGGTAAAGATATATGTTCCGTTGATCAGTATATTGTTCACGTGTGAGCATGAGCAACCGGGCCCTGTCAAGTCATCATACATCACCATGCGTTTACCGTGAATGAGCGTAAATCGTCATGCACGTGTTAGTTGCATTCGGAAATCCGTATAATGTTAGCGTTCGCACCGACAAGTCGTGGTTCACCGTGCAACGTTGAATGCGCATAACGAAGAATTTGCCGAACGGACAAAACACGAGGCTCCTGTTCGTAGTACAACCTCGGTCCAGTGAAGGGTACAACCGTGACAATTTTTACACTGCTTAACCAATTGACCATAGAAAATCGGTGGGTCTATACGTTTTCAAAGTTACGAAGCGCGGAATATCGGTAAGAAACCGTCGGCGCTGACAGCTGGACGTGGATATACTTTGGCGTTCATTTAACCTAATCCGTTCATGGTTCAATTTGTCAGAACTTAACTTCACTGGATACGGTTACGCATTTCCATTCAGAGATCTAGTCGTTACGCTTTTGCATGCATGCATCTACGTCGAACAGGATTTCCCCGTTAAAATTTATTTTTCATTCCACCTCCAACGCGCTTTCCCACTTCTTCGTGGGATAGAGTCCATACTGCAATATGAGTGGGCCTTCCTACTTCTACAATTTAAGACATGTCAAATGAACAAAATGGCGCGAGGATAGCGTGCAAGGCCTACGCCGTTCCTCTAATGAAGGTTACTAAGTTTCTGGAGTTGTGTTGATATGGCGATTTCACACACTCCTAAAAATAGAAGGATTGACAAACAGAAGAAACGTTCATTTAACGAAGTACTTTGCGACGACCTGTTAATTTCCAGCGCAAATATTCTTTCACATTTCCAGTATATAGTGGCCTGGGTCTCACACTTGTTGTAGTTTGTGGTATTCGTGGAGTTTTCCGACCACAATGTTCATTTACACCAGGCCGATATTCTTTATTACAATTCCACATCTGCCGATTTGAGGCACGGCCCACTTCTAGGCATTTTTAAGACACCGAGTTGGCGGATCGCAGTGGTTCTTTGGTATAGTTGGACTAAGAGGATCGATACTACAATAGTATTGATATAAACGTAATCAGATGGTATGTGTGAAAAATCAAGTCAAGTATAGTCGGTGACGTAATGGCCCTCTTTTCGAAGTTGTCTCAGCTTAAATAACCTTCATTGAATGCTCATGCAGAATCAATACAGTGAGCCTTGCTTTCACCTGCTGTTTCTTGCCCAATTAGCAGAAGATCTTTGGGGCTGAATAAACAGTCAGGAATAGTAAATGATTTTGTTTGAATAAGGTCACTTAGGAAAAAGCGTTATTGGACCCAGCCCCTTTCCCAAAGTCTAGTTTGACCTACTTGACAGAATTCGTACTTCATTTTGTGTTATTTTCCGTGCTTTGCTATATCTCGCCCTGGCAAGGCTAGCATAGTTTGAGAAGGTAATGCCACAGAGAGTAAGTGAAACGTGATTGAATATTCCGAGACGGTGAGGCTCGGCAAACAAGCTAATTACGCGGGGTTACTTCGGATGAGGATTTTGGGTTTCGCTCGATTGATATATGCATTCAGTTGTACGACCTCTCCTTCAGTACCTCACTTTGGTGTAATAAGGAGGCACTCTGATGAATGGTTCAAATATGCAGTCGACAGGATGAACTAATCGTCTGGCTGCTCGAGCTATTTTCCGTTACTCCGAGAGAGAAATGCCCACATAACTTGTGTTGGTATATTTAGTCTATATACTTTATAAAAACGTATCATTTCCATTTCAGTTCCCAACTCCACTGGTACACTGCAATCCATAGATGGACACTACGGGAATCTAAACGACGTAACCGGACCTCATGATATATCAAACAATATGTCCACCAAAATAGAAGAATGGGCTAAAGTCCCAGCGTATGGAGTAACGCCACCAGCACAAGCCACGTCCGTCAATATAAACGGGACTTCTCCTACGAATGGTGACAAAAATCACCCGTCCATGTCCCCGAACGTAAGTATTCTCTACCCATATTTTATGGCCATGCATATATGGATTACTTACAGTATCGATGCGGTCGACTCCATTGCCAAGTGTTGGGCGGTTGCCAATTTTACCAGGTGTGATTATTCGCAGGATTTCAGGGATATCTAAGAGTTCTAGATATCCCTGGCAAGATTTAATAAGTATAGGCTCTCTAGATACCCTACACGCCTCAGCTTGTATTCGATTAGATTTCGTTCATAAACGAAATAAATATGTCATCTTTTTAGAATCACGATCATCAACAACAGAACTACAGTGAGAATACCGATACGACTTACGCTTCACCTCCGCCGTCAAGCATTCCGCAATCAACGGCCTATCCAAACGGTCACTCTTACATGTCGCATCAATATTCCGCATCGATGAATGGTTGGCGTCATGACTCTGTGAAGAGTGGACGAAGCTTTTCCAGCTCTCCGAATACCGTCAATCATTTAACAATGCCTCTTGCACCTTCTCACCAACACCAGAGCCAGATGTACCCACCGATTCAGACAATATCAATGCCTTCGCAAAGCCTAGCTCCGCAGCAGATGTCAATTTATCCAAAATATCAAGGAAGTCTATCACACGGTAAGTGAGTTACTGTACTAATTATACGTCACAATTGACCCCGTTCTCGTGATCTGTGTTCCTAACTTGATTAATACTGACAAGCAAGCGCGAGAGATATAATGGTTTATGCTTAGTATTATAATATGTTCCCATGTCAGACTGTCCAATGTCCATTGTCAATGTATGATGCAAATCTTTGGATAATAATAACAAAATATCGAGCAAGAGTTGCGAAACGCATATGAAGTTCACGCTGGCATTCTGTGTAACTCATTCCCACAGCACTTGTTCTCCCGCTGACCGCATTAACTGGACCAGTGGTCACATTTTTCTGGAGGGCCTTGAGCCTGACACCTGCTATCAGCCTTCATAAGTATAGGTTTCGTCAGAGCAAGTGACTGATTTACCTAGACGTTAACATTGCTAGGAGATTCATATTGTTATTAATACTGCCAAATATATGTTGGGTAGGGCTGTTAAAAAATAACTTTTTTTACCTGATTCCAGCCATTCACTGATTAAATTGTCAGGTTGCCACAACAAAGGCTGCACACCAAATTTGGTTCAATTCGAACATGTCTAAGCGTCCGCAGAGCCAATTAAAATTTTTAATTTACTACGTAAAATAAAAAAAAAAAATTTCAAATTTTTCTCTCAACCCCATGAAAATGTTGAGATGTCTTCAAAGACCATGCAAATGAAATTTGAGTCAATACCAACCAGTAGAAACGGAGTTATTTGAGTTTTTCGTTGATAATTCTCGGATTATCCACCAATCAAGGATAATTGGAGAATTATCAACGAAAAACTCCAATAACTCCACTTCTACTAGTCCGAATTGAGTCAAATTTTATTTGCATCGTCTCTGAAGACAGCTCAACAATTTCATGGGGTTGACAGAAAAATTTGAAATTTTTTTTTTTTCAATTTTCCTGTATAAAATAAAAATTTTAATTGGATCCGCGGAGCCCTAGACTTGTTAGAATTGAACCAAATTTGGTGTGCAGCGTTTTTTAAGGTAACCTGACGATTTAATCACTGAATCGCTGGAATCCGGAAAAAAAAGTTATTTTTGAACAGCCCTAATGTTGGGTGACTCCGGCCTAGAAGACTTCAGTCATATAGGGTCTCCCGGTCTATACCGTGTAGAATATAGTTAGGAAAATATAAGAAATGCGTATTATTGGACGTGAATGTTTGTGGACAATGCCTATACTATATTTCATGGTTGACGAATAAAACAATTCTCTCTCTCTCTTGGCATTACTTTTGCCCAGCTACAAAGTATAGCCTTGATCGACCGTGGTATACGGGCAATGTCCATTGTCCAATGTCCATTGTCCGTTTGCATAAATGCAGCGTTACCATCCATATTAAGACAGCCCAAAAGTTTTGGATACTGACGTGAATCGCAGTATGATGACTGCGAAATTATGGAACCTGTAGAGACCAAAAAGATACCTAATTCTAATTGTCATTTGGTTGATGTATATCCCGTCCCTGCTGGTTAAGGCATGCTGGTCAAGATTTAGTGGTGTTCGGATCGTGTAGCTATTGTAACCTCCGATGGCAACTCACTAAAAAGGCCTCTTCGCATGTACTTACTCTTAATGCGTAGCTTCAATTCCTTTTACAGGCAACGAAAGCAAGTGCGTCAGCATGACGAAATCCCCAGGACATCCCCACCCCACGGTTTCGGCCATGACCGCGGTTAATGCATCATGAGCAACTGAACAAGGATACGCAAAGCTGCGGCCGAATGACTGCTGAGCGGCTAGGTTATTGGCGATGAAGCTTGGACAGAACACCTGTCAACGACGCACGCGCGATAATTCATGGTTCAGATACTGATCATGTAATGATGGACTGACTGCAGCACTGAAAGCGATGACAGAGCTGGTTTCGTACGTAACATCTCAGAAATGCTGATAAACTCTTGTGCTTCGTCACATTTTTCGAAAATAAATATAGTTATATTAGTGCTGCCTCTTTTGAATATTTCTTAGACTCCCCGACGTTTCGTAAGTCGCCATTATTTCACTGCATTTTAAGATCCAAATCTTTCATTTTAGAAGCCATTCTTGCGATTTGCAGACAATCAGATACCACACGTTCACAACTTTGCATTTAAATAAGATGAGCCAGTATACATCATCTCTTTTTCCTTTGTGATAAAGAGGTTCCCATCTTCATAACTGTACCTAAATAAAATTAATATCCATACATTCGGAGGAATTTGGTTTTAGAGCTTTTTAACGAAGAGTTGCTATATCAACCGATTGAAATAACGATTATTCCGCTCGTAGAGCAGTACTATAGGCTATTTCACAATAAAGGAAAACGTTACCTTGGCGCTCGACTCCTAGTTGTTAAGAATAAAGTGTTAATCACATGGTATATATGCATTATGCATATATAAGACTACGCTTTCAATACCGTGCACTTTCATGTTCGTATGTATGTTTGAAGTGTACGCAGAATTCGCTATGGACTAGCTATTTCTACGAACTGCGTTATTATTTGCTGAAATAGATAACCGAATTATAAATTAAGTCTCATCATATATTTTGTATCGCGATAAATAACAGATACATGTTGGTCCTGTCTTTAGCGAATTTTTACAAATACATAGAGAGACTGCGAACAACTTTTCATATACTGACTGCTTCTATACCTTGGTCATTATGACAATAAGACACCACAGACCGGGTTAATGTGCAAATTGGAATTTCTCTTTCCCTCTCTCTATCTCGCTGACTTACTGATGTCCGATTCGTAACTGTATTGATTCGATTCCATCATGTTTTTACAATAAATGAAATTTCTTATTTTTCGGTGTGATTTCAATCAATGGGCTAAAATATTAAAGATGTAGCCTACCGCAGCATAATTTATACGTATTGTAGAAAAGTCAGGACCCTGATGAAACATTTTTCGGGGAAATTGAATGAGTTGCATATTAAATATAGAATATGTCCATCTGTCGAAGTTCAGACAGAACGCAACATGTTACGCAGAGCTATAGAGTATGTAAAACTGACTGAGGCACAAATATTCAGCGGCAATTGAAATTTCTACAGATATGGTATCTTTTGCAAAATGGCGTAAGCCTATACATCTGCGATGTTCATGCGTATAACTCTACTACAAACAGTGATAAAAGCGAAGTCGTTATATTCTATATATTTATGCCCGGTCAATAATGAGACAAAAAGTGGGCACTATCATTAATCAACTACATTTCATTTCACGCCGAAGTCTAAAAGCAGATATGATCCTCAAGAATTGTTAACTAGGGCGATCCTGTACCTATTACGAGACATCGTTTTGTTTTAGAATGGTTCACTTGTTTTTCGAATGTGCGCAGGTGTTCGAATCCTTCCTTGATTTATGGCAATAGTTCGAGAATTCGACTGACATCGTGAGCGTAAAATATCTAGTTGGTGCCTATAACTGCCTATGCATATGAAC
>ATSW01000817.1:0-12829 GCA_000444245.1 Botryllus schlosseri
GGATATTGAGGGGATATCGAGAGCTACGATGTAATATCTTAAATCGTATCTAGAGGCAACAGGGAATTAAGCTACACCCGCCCTGCAATGCAGGGCTGCGCCAAATCGAGTATCTGAGTGATGCCATTCTGAATCCAGTATTAGGCTTTGAGCGAAGTCGATTATCATTCGAGGATCACTAATTTTGAGAAGAGCTTTTTGGAGGTACAGAACTTCAATATACAATTGAACAGTATATTCATAATGAAATATGAACCCGAATATTTTCGGCTGACACTCGTCAGGGGTAATCGTCAGCAACTTTCCAATTCTCTACTAGTTGCTGACGATTACCCCTGAGGAGCGTCAGCCGAAAATATTCGGGTTCATTTCATTATGAATATACTATTCAATTGTAATTTTGAGAAATGTTCAAATATTACCTTACATGCGACGAGAAAGAATGTAATGCCAGTTCTAGATTACAATAGTGAATATTTGGTATTTTTGCACCAATATCTATTTCACTGCGTTTTTCTACAATGTTGTGGGTTGATTTTTTTTTCTAGCGCAAGTAACTTTTCACTGCGTGTTTCGTATGCTGCGATACGGCGAATTGAAGTTAACAGCCTTCGGTAGTGGAAAATGGTATCGAAACTATATATTTCATGTCGATGAACAACTCTTATTGGCATGAAAAGTACAATTTCAGTACTCGGAAATTCCTTCTCTCGTCACGACTCGGCTCAAATCATTGAAAATACTACTCGATTCAGATTCGAGTGCTCGAATCATTGTGCCTATCCCTTCTGCTACATCTGCACTTTTCAACGTATAAGACCGGCAGTAAAACACGGATAATGGAGTACAAGAATGGAGTTGATTATATATTGTCATGATACCCACTTTATCCTTCTCCAATTCTTGATAATATTGCATTGGTGAAGTAGAATTTCCATACGATACTTTATAACTCTTGACCCATTGTGGATAATCTCCCCTTCCCTGGGTTACAATGCCGGTGATTGTCCTGGTAGCCTGGTAGTCCACCTGTATCCACTGGTTTCCGCTATCTAAACAGACATTTGACTAGTACGAAGTTGCTTCGATTCGACATTGATTCTATCTCACTCCCGGCTGAGCACCAAGCTCTTACGGCGTTGAGAACTGCGTGTTTAACCGGACAGTGAACATGTACGGAAGAGGCGGATATTTGTGAAGGCTTGATCGTGCCGTTGTAAAGTCCTACGTAGCACACCTCTGTCAGAGAAAACGTATACTGTTGAGTGTTGACCATACGTTTCGAAACATCCCTACTGAAGCTGAATTTACATACGTGGGGTCCAACACAGCACCCCGTTTTTCTTTGAAGTGGAAGATTTATCTGTGCAACTACTTTTGCTACATGTCCATTCCTGCGAAGCAGTCTCATATCTCGTATGAACGCAATAGTTTAGGAAAATATATCCATGATCATCCGGAGAATCATTGGGATAGCATTTGGAATAGTCACAGTAGTTGATGTCGTCTGCACTGTAAAAAAAAAATCACCTTGATTTACCGCGAAATGTTTGGAAGCACGGTAGCCAGACATTTCGTGGTAATGTAACATTGCTGTTAGTCAATGTAAATTTAACTTACACTCGTCCGGTAATCTCACTTTACATGCCAGACTGTAATGTTACAGTCACCTCCAGTATATCCAATATACATGTTCTCCTGTACATTTGCGACCGAGACTGTAATTTTACCGCCTACCTACATACATGCTGTCCCTGTAAATCAGGATTACATACCATACCTATCGCAAATCAACGCGATCATACCAATCACACTCCCAAAGCGACATTGGAACAAACTTTATATTCATTCATGATTCACGATGAAATGGTTATCGATGGAAAAGAATTGCTGCTGGAGGTCTAATTCTTCTTTAGGAGACATGCAGTAACACGAGTGGTCTCAAGAAAACGTGAATTCCACCGTCCAAACTTCCAATTGTTTCTTTTTCTCGTCCTCATTCCTTCTGTGTAACTAGTATCTTGCAGTTCCACTAAAATGAATTCATGCGTAAGTTGCTATATTAAGCAAAGTTCCTAACCTGGACATGACATTATAAAGACTAAGACAAATAGGCTAACAAAAATATAACATGTTTTGAAGTACCGGTACCGGCACATTGTATGATGACGACTCCGCCTTTTACATGATATAGCAGAGATTCATGACTTACTTTATCTATGTATCGAAGCAAAACGTTCCTCATTTGAGGTGGCATGTGTGGGCAGTGTGGCAAACAAATCCAACAGTGGATGAAAACATCTCTATGCTATGGCCCAAAAATGATATTACCAAGCCAACAGTCTCAACTCCTCCGCGGCGGAGTATGTGGTCACTATATAAGTTTACATATATCCCAAAATAGAACAGAGAATGCGGCGAATGAAATATTTCAATCATGAAATCAAAGTCATCAAAGGCTGGTGTGCAGAGTCAGATGTTCACGGTAACAAATATTACGTAGTACTGTACCTTTTACGATCCCATGCGTATCCCATTCAGCATTCCTAGGAATCTTCAACGATCGTGTCCACTTTCTTCAAGCACAACAAGCTTCGCTCCACCCTTTGCTCAAATCTCAATAATGGCCAGACGACACTCGAACGATTTCGAAATAAGTGGTATTCATCCGCTGACATATGCCACCAACAATATTTACTGGCCACGTTATAATGTTTGATCTAGGTCGTTATTTCCATACAGAAACATTTATCATTACATATAGTCCATTTTTTCAGCTAATTTCGTATAAATCAGACCTGGGCAAAGTGCGGCCCGCGGGCCAAATGCGGCCCGCGAAGCTATTCTGTGCGGGCCGCGAAGGGTTGCTTTCAATTCAAAACATAACACTTGCATTTTGAATGGCTAAAACCAAAAGCTGTATCAAATGAACAGGAAATTCGTTTACTTTGAAGAATGTTCATTAATATGTCTCGATTAGGCTGCCTACTTATCTCGCATGCGTAATCCAGATTCAAAATAAAGGCAATGTGGCAAAGAATGAGTAGTAATTGACGTCCCAAGAAGGCACTATTTCCATATAGTTTAGTTCAAACCTTCTTTGTTGTCATTGTCGCATTGCGCATTATACGGTATGTGTTTCAAATTGTTTAGGTTTAGACTTAATAGCACTAAATATTTGTATACTGCACGGAGTCAGGGTTAAATCCGTCCACTCAGTTTTTGCCGAGCAAGTCGTCGAGATTAAGGATTTTAATTAAAGTCGGTATTATGACAAAAGCACGAAACAATCGGTCAAGGGAGGGCCCAGTTCAGGAAAGCTGCAAGCTTCGCTCAACATAAAGGCTATTTAAGCTGCACACTACACTTCTCGGAAAGCAGCGACCAGGAAAACAATCTTTGTACCGTTGCATATACATTTCTATGCAGTGGTTCTCGAATTGGGGGGCGTGAAAGCATCAGAAGGGTGGCGCGAAGCCGAAGTTTAATGAAAAAAATTTTTCGCGCTCCGCGCGATTTAGGCCACTCCCGACATCTCGTTTTTCCACTGTGTATCCTCCGACTTTGATATTTCATAATTCTCTCATCATTATCCAGAACCTTCCATGCCATCAAACTATCCCTCGGGATTGCTACCATTCTGGTTGCACTTTTTAATATTTTGTAATGTCCTGATGAGGAGCAAAATTTTAAGGCGCGAAATTTATCACGATCATAAAGGTAGACGTGCAAAAAAAAGCTCGAGACCCATTGTTTTAGAGTCGTAATAGAAGAACGTGGATAGGGGCTTAAAGAGAGTTAATTATGTATTATGTTTAACATTGTTCCCAATCCAGACGGTAAATAGATATTTTTCTAATTAACCATCAATTTCTGATTATCTAATATCAACACATTCACTGAGCAGCATTTACTTACGATGTAGTTTAGAAATAAAATTAAAATACGCAGGAGAATATAGTTAAAACTTTTCACTCGGCCCGCCAACGTGTTTTCTACTACTCATTTGGCCCGCGTAGGAAAATAATTGCCCACCCCTGGTATAAATTGATGCATATTCCATGTGTTGTTCACTACTTACTGTACTTACTTAACCAGACGCTGCTTGTGATGTCACAGTTGTGCGTTGGTTGTTTACTACGAATCTCAGAATAAGCAGTAACGCGTAACGTTAACCTAATGTACCTTATTACAGGTCGCCTTGTCCGCCATTAACAAATGGTCAGCTGAGCATGCGGTGCTGATATTTCTAGTTTCCCGAACAATCGTATCCATCCTATACTGATTTTCTAACTTATCAGCCTTATCCGTGACAACGAATGTAACCAGCGGGACCGGCCGTATAGCCATAGCCTTATAATATAATATAATGGCTATGGTGTATCACATTAGCTACGATTGTCAGTTGTTTCTTGTAGCCTACAATGTAGGCCTACTATACTTAAATTGGTACTAGGGCCAACAATTTCCGTATGACAGACCCCAGTCTCGCTAACGAGGTTGAATCAGGTCAAATCACCTCTAGAATGATATATCAGTAACATTCAGTTCCACGTATACATTGGCTGCAGCGATTTTGAAGCTAATCAATTTTGCCAATAGCCCGGTAAACTGTAGTAACGAGTAACTGTCAGTAATTTTGCGAAGAAATTCTGGTAACTTACTTTACAGCTATATTAAGATAATATTGCATATCAAAATGTAAAATTACAAGCTACGCACAGTAATAGGCTGCGACCGGTAATTCGTTGCAAAATTTACAGAGATTTTCCAGTAAATCTACCAGATTTTTTACAGTGTGTTTCATATGTCTGAAAATAGAAACGGAAAATGCTCTGGTCAGTAGGAATCAATATTGTGCATAAGTTACTAAGGTCATAAGACTTTTTCTCTGTGGTATAGGATTCTTATGTCGGTTTGCATTGACTCAATCTTGGAATGTTCTGCAATGCCCGATGTCGATGTCTCAGTTCAGAATGCAGCCCTTCCAAAACCTCACCCAGGTTACGCATCATGCGAACCTCTAGAAACATTTGTAGCTGCGTTACTTGAGGGGAGTGAATTGAGACCGAATTGTAATTAGGCTCCACCATATTTCCGCTTGTCGATGTCGAATATTGATCTGGACTGCTCCTCATCGACACTAAGTACAGCCCCGTCAGGAAATAGAGATCGCCGCGCTTCAAGCTTCCGGCGAAAGTAACAACCGAGGTGGAAGCATTGAAGTGAGGGAGAATAAATAGCGAGAGATTGAAAGCTATCTATCTCCCATAGTATACGAATAAGAATGATAAAACCATGAACACTAGCAATTGTGAGCGGGCAACAATATTGATCGTTTCGACACCCGCCTATTTAGTCATAGTATCATCTTTCGCACTGTGCATTGGATTGAACGGATGCATATAGGGGAGATGTGGTACCGATGGATCAAAAATTGGAAAATGATCGCTGGCCCCTAAATGTTCAGCCGAAAAGAGCAGATCTTTTGCTGGCTCAGCACTTTGATACAAGCTCTACCTATCGCGCACATATACATGAATATCCGTCTTCTCAAAAAATATTTGTGGACGTTTAAAATTTGTTGCTCGAACGTGTCATCGGTCCCCACCCGGTGGGTCCAATGGCACACGACCCGGGGACCTATGACACATATACCCTAAAAAACTCAGATGTGACAACTTTTCTGCTCAGTATTATAATCTAAGCCACAGCAAGCCAAAGAAGAATTTTCGGTCGCAACCGTCAAAAAATAGATTAAATATTGACTCAAATGTTGTCATAAAATCACGTTTCGATTTAGGCTCGGACTTGTAAATTTGAGGGTACATACATATTGCCCGAAAATCGACAGTGAGACTTCCAAAGACCTCGTTATAGCGATAAAATATCATATGTAATTATTACATAAAGTTTTTCTGTACGTAGTCATGTTTCATTTGTTTCATGATTAGTATGATTGATTATCTTGCTTGATTTGGCTATTGTATCATCGGTCCCCACCCTATTAATTTTGTACATGAATCGAAAAAAATTCTACTCAAGGAAAGTACTGAAAAAAATAATAGGTTTCATTATATAGCCTGATACAAGCCCTAGACTTCACAATAAAGATGATTGCTGGTTTGTTCGTGTTGAAGGTTACAGAGAAAAATGTATATGTCGATCTAAATTTAGTTTACACCCCCCAAAACAAAAAACATCTGTGCGAGACCCCATAGTTCGCGCACGTCGAATTCTTTTGTATGTGAGGAAAGATGTTGCCAGCATGCAATTGTAGACAAGTTCACGGAGTGTAATCATGGAATTATCATAGAGAATTTTCAAAGTATTTTCGGTCCCAGTGATCCATCGGTACCACATCTCCCCCTGTTACTAGTTTATGGTTATTAGATTCAGGGGCGGGTAACTTATCTGGTCAGATATGGGAAAATGTAGAAACACTCGGTGGGCCAAATTGCAGAATCGATACATTAATCGCATATCTATCCATCTATACTAGTAATAAATCGTATTTAAAGTAAATTCCAAGGTGAAAGTATAGAGACCAAAACAGTATTTAATGAGTTTATTACCCTAATGTACTTCAATAGCTGTTGAAGTCAATCAGACGTCTATGGTCGATGCAAGCTGTCAACAAGTTCTTAGAACTCTGGCTGCATGTCAGATGTAGAAAACCTTAGTGAAGAGTGATCATGAACATCAGTTTTATTGGAACATAACATTGTCTTGTTTATGTTCATGGTCGAAAATGTTTACTCGCAAAAGTATGTAGACCAGAATAAAATAAGTAGTTCCATGACCATCTTTCCCAGGTTGGCATACTTGGATTCATTCTATGACGCATCACAATCTTCAATACTTTCATATTATAATTTCACTTTCATGGTAGAAACTCTATGCGGTCCGCTCAAAATCCCGTCCCTGCTTTAACACATGGATTCCCAACTTAGGGGTCGCGACCCCATGGGGTCGCTTGACTATTCTGTGAGGTCGTGGAGACGAAATTTAAATACAAATTACTATTGCGAGAATTAAATTAATGGGCGGCTAAAACTTCATGTAAGGAATGGAAACCCGCCAAACAGGTCTCAGATCAGTCGAAGTGTCAATTTAGAGGGCCAGCAACTATAACGCAAGAATGGTGTCTGTTTATCTCTATAAAGGTTATAGGGTAGTTTAAATAGAAATCCACAGGGATTTCTCATTTTAGGAAAACTACGAGTGAGCCGTTATTCCTATGTGTTAACAGTCTATACACGACCGGCGCGGCTGAGTAACTTAATGCTGTGTTTCTCGTGACGCAGAATTTCACTTAGCGCTACTTGACTACTTCGATTGGATAGAGATTAACATTCAGCATCGTTTGAAAGGACTTGGGATGGTGTGAACCTCCTAAAGGTTCAGGTTCGTGTAAACGCGAACCTTTTTGAAAGTTTCTGTGTGAACGCGAACGTGAACCACATGACGTCACGTTACGTCATATTGCTAATTCCAACCCTATTTTTCAATGAAGTGATAGCCTATACTAATGTACAAGATATCTAGCGACGATTTGGGCCATATAAAGCAACAATGCTGCAGTACATATTGGCGTTTTAAACGTCGCTAAATGTATCAACTGAGGCAATCAATGATATATTACTCCCATAAAATCAATATCTTCCGTCACTTTGCCAACAATTTAGACGAGGACTTACCAGGGAATATACGCTTACCCCTTAATGGTCTAGACCAGGGGTGGGCAAACCACGGCCCACGGGCCGCATGCGGCCCGCGAAAGTCTATAGAAACTTTTTAAAAATATTGATCCAATGCGTAGGCCTACTAAAAATCGAATTAAGGGACTTATTAACATTTTCTTAATATATTTCACCATGATCATTCTACGACAGTGATTCTCAAACTGGTTGGCGCGCCCCCCATGGGGGCTTGAAAGCGTCTGAAGAGGGGCGCGAAGCTGAGCTCAATTGAAAAAATGTTTCGCGCTCCTCGCGATTTACATCCAATTTATAGTTATTGGTCTGTAATTAGTCTGAAATACATATTTCAACATCTCTCATCCACAGTCGTAACCTTCCATGCCATCAAACTACCCGTTAGGTTTGCTAGCATCCTGGTTGCGTTTTGTGATATGACGATAAGGGGGCGCGAAATCTTTCACCATCATAAGGGGGGTGTATTAAAAAGTTTGAGAACCACTGATCTAAGGTAAATACTGAATGTCACAGCGGGATAGCTGCAACGGGAGTTAACATAATTTGGATCACCAGTGGGATTTCAGATTTGCCACTGCATTTTTGGTTATTTCGGTGATGTGCTGATAAAAAACTATTCGGGCGTGTCTTAGGTTGATTCGTTGTCTGTATGCGTAGAATGGGGGTATTTATATTTTATCTACACATATAGTAGAAGCGTGTTTGAAGCTAACATGGGTATGGTGCTGTCAGCATTGTGTGTCCTGGAACTGTACCAAAAGTGGAATTAGTCAATCTATGAACAGGTCGCTGCTCACAGATTTAAATTTCGATCCTGTTCTAAGAATCGGGCCAACCGACTTTCATCTCTATAGTAGACAAATTGGTTGTTGAGGTCCACCAGCCTATGAAATCTCGCCACTATATGTTTCTGACGTGTTTACGATATCATCAAAGCAATGTTTGGCTTGCTTTAAATAAGCACATATATTATCTCCATGCACTCACTATATAATCAAATATCAATATTGCGTGTTGGTTTATAATCCCAATTTCATATAGTGCGGCCCGCCAATGGATTCAGATGTTGAATGCGGCCCCCGTGCTCGAAGGTTTGCCAACCCCTGGTCTAGACGGATCGGACAATGTATTCGGCATCTGAGTATTGCTACATTGATATTGAGCAGAGTGTAAAATGTTTTTCCATACTTGCAACCGATATTAACCCATTAAAAAGTTATACAGCAGTAGCCAACCCCTCGATCGCACGGATTTGGTTTTAATGATGCAGTAAATATGTTGAGTCAAGATTGACCCCGTACGCCTTCTCAAATTTTTACAAAAACGATATCAATCTTATTGATTGGTTGAATAAGCATCATTCGCCGACTACGTATTTCGCTCGTGATGTTGTGTGATTGTGTCAAGCTCACAGCACAGATTCACTAAATATTCACAAACGTAAAGCTGGATATTTTGAGCAAACTTTTGTAAAAATGCAAATTAAATTTTTGAGATTTTCAAGGTGCATTCTCGTTTAGTGTTGATTTTTATTGCTGCCAGCGCCATGCATAGAGTGGCCGCAGGTAAAATGCAAGATATTTGAACCAAAGATGTTATAATTAAGTGAAAATTGTTATATATGAAAGAGGTTAACAGTGCAGAACCTACCAAGGTTCTGTTGTGATCGCGAACCTCTAAATTACCGAGGCTGACACACGGCACGCGAAAGTGAACCTCACGTTCACACGATCCCTAGAGTGGCGAGTTAGCGCAGTGGTATAATCCGCGGCTGCTACACCAATGGGTACGGGTTCGAGTCCGACCGAGGTCGACTTCAGAATTACGATACGTAAGTGTTGGAGGTTTACCTAGGCTCCTCCTCGCCACCTCATCCGCGCAAGCGGTGTCTTACAATAGCCTAGAGGTGGGCAGTGCTATAAGTCGGCAGTTTCTGAACATAATGAAGATTATCGGCCTTGTGTAAATGACCATAGTAGCCGACAAACACCATGAATACCTCAAAACAAACAAACAAAACCATCCCTAGAAAAGACCTATATATTTTGCATTTGTCTTGATAAACGGAAGTTCATAATCGCATAATTCCTGTTATTGCGCACATATTTGCCTGCTTCCCACATAGGTCGTGGAAGGTGCGTAGCGGAACATTTTTTGAAATCGAAATTTTGGGTCGCGACCATAAAATGTTTGGGAACCCATGCTTTAACAAAAATGAAACAGTTCGACTGTCTCATGACCATTATGTTGACAGCTAGAACTCACCGATGCGGTCCATATTTCAATATACGGCCGATACTGAATAGTGGTAATTGCGATCCGGCACGCATTATTGAAAATGCTCTCATAGAGATTTAGTGTTGAAATTGTTGCTAATTTTGTGTTATTTCTTTCGCAAATTCTAGTCGCCTCGGTGAAATTGATGTCCCGTGTTTTCCGTAGTTCGATCAAGTAGCATCCTCCATTGCGATAGCACAATTCTAAATTTGTAAAAAAAAAATACAATATTGATATCTTCGTAGAAATTGAAAATACGTAGGTACGATTCACAGTATAGGTGAGAGATGTAGCGTGTAAGAAGATGCATAGAAGAACGGGATAATGGTTCCAATCAGTTACTCTCAGTAGAACGGCGAATTAGTTTCACACAACATATCTAACACTCGACAACAATTCTGAACAAAAATTTGTTGACTTTGATTTTGCACTTGATTTAGGCTAATTTCGGCGTGCTGATTACAAAAAGCCCACTGGTTTTCTTCGATCACGTCAAGTTTTTGCTCTACGACATATGCCCAAAATATGCAAATTTTCACGAATTTAACCATATTACTTTTCCATACCCTATAACAATCCACACTTATACCATATATTAAGTTATATAGCCAAGGGATCAATTAAATTATTAAGACAAAAGGTACTGGTATCGATCTAGGCGTATGCTTTCACCATTTTTGGTCAGAGGATGCAAACATCCGAGGATATTTCACACATATATTTGATGCAAACTGCAGGATAGGACAAGAAAAATAAACATTACATTTACAATCAGCCATAGGACCAATGCCCAATTCAACTTATCCAGTGTAACTTGAAACTGCTTTATGCTCGATAAATTGGATCAAGATGAAGATTTTAGGAATAGCAGGCCTAATGAGTAGGATTTTGAAATAAAAGATGATTCAGAACGTAGAGTAGTCCATCAAGACAAGTTATTGATCTGAAATAAGCTTTGAGACTTGGAATGGAAATTGTCGGACCTTTTACCATCCTTACGAAGTGAGAAAAGATTACTTGGCAAGGTAGGCAAGGTATCTCACTTTCCATCAGGAGAATAACTTTTTTCTTCGTCGGCCTACTTTCGGTAGCTTTTTGCCATGATACTGGTATTGGCATTATACTGTCACCATGGATTACTGGAGGAGTTAGGAATCCCGATTTACAACCCAAATGAGTGGCAAAGGCCTATAGGTAGCTCAAAAAGGATCCTAAAGTGTTGCATTCTCCAAAATGGCAACGTCTTGGGTGCAGTAACAATTGCACATTCAGTTAGTCTTCGTGAATAATACAGAAACTTTGAGAATAATACAGAAACATTGAATTGTTGCAATATCACGAGCAAGATTGGATCATATGTGTCAGCTTTGAAATATTGTGTTTTCTTCGTGGTCAGACAATAAGGATGTACGACACATGCAACCCTGATACACATGTGTCACTGCCATATGTTTATGTTGGACAGCAGACATTAAAAAAACTAATATATATTGATTACTTCCCGGAAAACCTTGACATAGTCAGAGATGGGCAAGAAGAAAATGTCCGCCAACATCTGAAGATGACAGGGATGAGATTCTAGAGTAGATTGGAGCTTACATATCTTAGCTGACTATTGCTCGAGTATCAAGCTAGACAACCTACAGCAATTTTGGTTATTAGCGTAAATTTGGACCCTGAAACTCGCACTTTATTTGTCCTGCAGAAGCAATATCAGTTCAAATCAACCAAATACAGCACTGCAAATGTCCATTCGACGTCTATTGATTTACTTTAGACTGCTTGAACTTTTTGAAACGTTTTATACGATAAACACAAAATATTAAAAGTGGTGCTATTATGTGGGTTGTGAGACAATGTGTGGGGTGCCTAACCCAAAAACTTGACGTGATAGAGAAAAACGGACGTCCTTTTTGAATTCAGCACCCTAAAGTTAGTCAAAAACAATTGTCTGATCAAAGTCAACCAAAATTGTGTTGACCAGTGATATTTCGTGTCGCTCTTCTCCTTCTATTATATTCCTTATATTGGTGTTGACTTGGTAATGCTAAATGCATATAAACTTCATACACTCTGGGGTCAGGAACCTTTCTCGTCAAAGGAGCGATATTTACCCTATATTTTCAATCGTAATTCTCAAAGATCCACATAACAACGTAGATAAAATATGACGCCACTATTGAAAATCCGTAATGTCACCATGGCACGGTGGGATTCTGCATGTGCTTCATATGTTCTATGTTGAAAAGACTCGAACTGGTCGTGCCATGTAGTTGATCTCGTGGAGTCGCGGTGCGATCGGTACATATGTCGCGACCTGACTATCGCAAATAAACTTTCGACTAAATACCTAACACTTCAGTAGGATATCTATTTTCCGTTACCACAACTGCGATCTCGTTAGTAAATCGTGATTTGACTAATGAGTTAAATCGGAATATCGCAAGTACTGATTAATTATTCCAAAATACTTTCGAAATATGTCTCTCTGAAAAGCCAGTGTTTGCTCAATCCTACTAATTGCGTCAGCGATATCCTAACTGCATAATCTAAACACTTATACGTTATCTGCCAGCTGAAACTCACATATAGTTTGCGCGAATACATACATATCTCAGATCCAATTAAATACATTGGATTTCCACAAAATAGCCGTATAAATAAATCGCTAGAAAACATCTCAATTTTCAGACTTATATCAATCGATAGGTTTGAGGAAGCCCACTCTCCGTGACGTAGTGCGCACTTTCTGATTGTTTTGACGAATCATATTTTTAGTGAATCAGTTTAATTCAACTGTCCTATATTTGTATAGGTTTTCTCATCGGCAACTC
>ATSW01000818.1:0-10122 GCA_000444245.1 Botryllus schlosseri
GACTGACATCATTATCTATTAGAATGTTCCAATGAAATTTTAAGTATACAAGGTTTTTCAAAAGTAAATATCATCAGATCCAATTAGGCGTAATACAATACCCTGTTTTCTATTCGAGCTGTTCAATCGCCAACTGCCCTTTGCGCCATACGTCACCCACGAAATTACACTTGATCCCACGCCGCGCGTGCTAACCAGACCTTGGTCATTGATGTCGTTTCTTTTGAGAGGCGAATGTTTCGAGAAATTTAATTTGGAATAAAACATCAATTTCACGCCATTAGTTGATCTTATCGCTGAATACAATTGCTACAAATGGCATCAAATTGTTACAAACGTAACTGATATAGCCAATTTGTTTTGATCAAAGGTAAGGGTCATCCATTGCCAACGAAATTTAGGATTCAATGACTTTGCGATTTCGATCGCATCAAATATTTAACCAGTCATCGATTCATAGAAAATATTCGAATTTAGACCGTGCGTATCAGTGACTTTTGCCTTAACTTTGAAGATATTGAGGTCCTGTCTAAAGTACGGTAATAGGACCTTGCGAAAAACGGTGTTTTACCAATTTGTATCATTTCCATGATGTAATGTGATATCGCTATTGCTAAGATACAGAGAAAAATTGATTCAAAGATTGCACGTTTCGCGTGGAAATTGTCTTGAACGCCGGTGGAGCGAAAGTAGTTGCTTTAATCATGGATAAACTCATGATAAAAATGAAGATCTGATCTACAAGGACGGATGCGGCGGTCTCTGGCCAAGCAGAGGTCTCAACGGGTCGTATATATTGTGGTGAAAACTCGACCGAACCCGACAGGTTTGAGCTCAAACCCGAAGGCTACAATGACAGTCTGATTGTAGTCCGAAAACGATAGCACAAATTTTATATCATTGATTAAGTGGTGCAATTTAAGCTTGGAATATTTTACAAAGTAAAGGGACTAACCCTTCCTAGTCCGACAACGAAGAGCACTGGCCCGACTACAAAGTTTGCTAACTCTGCAAATTTCAAAAGTCGGCTGTTACATTTTGAACCTCAATCTTCTATCGTGGTTCCTTAACGAACAAGTGAATACCCTATTCAAGGAATATTGATTCAGCGACAATTTTGCTTGAAATAGCATAACGGTCTATAAATTGTACAGTACAGGCGGTCATAGCATTGTATGGGGCATGTGCGAAGTGATTTAAAACTGAATGAAACGTTCAGCTTGAAAATTCTGCATTCAACAAGATTGCTGGCATGTGCGATAGCGTCAAATTTACAGCATAACTAACCATTTCATACCATCGCATCAGATAGCAACTAGAAAACCAGTGACAAACCAGTGACAAATATCGCACACTGCGATAGCCTCGTGGCGATATCTAGCGGAATATATGCATGACAGCTGCGAGGGCATGTAGTTTGCTATATAGACCACTTTTCCAATTGCCGACACCAGTTCACGCAAATGTAGGCTACGTTGCGATATATTGAGTTATTGCTGTCAATCAATCAAGTATCAGTGTTATTAGTATGTAGGAATACAGGACAAATCACCACATGCGGCAAGAAACGAAGTATTGTGTAATTTTTCGTGGAGCCTGCTCAAGAAAGTTTTTCCTACTTTCACTAGGAATGGGAATGGGAAGTTGTATATTGTCCTTGATGTTTTTGCGGAATATACACCGACTCATAATATACAGACACATGATCTGTGCACTGCATATATGCACACCATGACTGCATGATGTGCAATTGTGTATATGCCGGTGGACAACGAAGGTGTAGAAATAGCCTTGTACGGCATTTTAAGTCTTGCACCACCCCTCCATACTATCCTGATAATGCTGAGCGCCAAGCGGAGAAGCCAAATATACCTGTATTTCTAATCAGTATGGGACGATTTTTTGTGACTTGAAAATCGGAAGATTTTGACCTAAAAAAATTAATTTTGACATTTTTTGACCTGAAAAAAATTAAATTTGACCATATTTTGACCTCATGTGTATAAATTAGGTGTTTTCGCACATAATGTCAGAATTGTACTATTTATCTTCATTTCTGGTTGGAAATGGCGGCCAACTTGTCCAGTCGGCGGGCCGAATATGGGTAAATGAATAAAAGACTTGACGGGCCGGACTCCTGAATCGATACAATAATCGCGTATTTATCCACCTTTATATAAGAATGGGATGAATCGTATTAATTGCTAATTTTAAGCATAAAGCATATAGAGACCCAAAACAGTATCTCATTTACTTAGGCCTACACCGTATTGAAGTTATAGTTGCTATGCATTGTAATATCCGCTCACCCCATTTATCTCCTGTTTTGATTGTATTTATTTCTTCTGGTCCTTAATTAATTTGCCTGTTAATCTGTTGATGTTCCAACACACCACTGTTCAGCCTGTTTTCATTTTGTTTTTAAATTTGTTCATGACGCGAGACTCGAACTGAAAAATGCTCAATTATAGTACTCCATCAAATGCAGCTGAATGGATGATCCGCGGGAACCCCTACGGATCGCATCGTTGCAACATGTATTTTATTTTTATTCTAATTTCGTCTAATAAAACTTTCTCTCTAGTCCAGTGGTTCTCAACCGGGGGTCCGCGATGCATTTTCAGGGGGTCCGCGAGGCCTCTAAATTTGCAATATGATATTATTACCTAATTTTCTAAGGTAGAGAGATCATAGGGCAGTTTGGCTTCATAACTGCTAAAACGTCAGGACTTAGGCTACATGAACAAAATGGCCGTAGATGAAATCCTATACCAGTGGTTCTTAACCGGGGGTCTGCGAGACTTCTAAATTTGCAAAATGATTGGTTAGCAATTTATAACTTTTTTGTTGTATGAGGGAAATCACGAGGCAGTTTCGCTTCAAAACTCCTAAAGCTTCAGGGCTCACATCAATAGAATGGCCGTATGAGATGAAATATCCGATCATGCAAACTAACTTTATTTGCCAATAGCATACTAATACAAACATATTGCTGTTTAGAGATCTTTTGTTGAGGTTTGCTGAACATTGTTTTTTTCCAAAAAAGGTATTAAACCAACGTCACGGAATCCATTTCCTCCTGTGATATACATGTGGCAGCCTTGCTCTATAATCTGTCCCTTTAATACATCAGCTGTATTATAGTTGCGTCGTGCTTTCCCTTGCTTTTTTGTATCCAGCCGCTTCGGCGCTCGGATACTTGATAAAGTTTCTGCAGCAGTTGCAGAATCGTGAGTGATCATGATCATATCCACTATATTCCATAATATCTTGAAAATGAGCTGCTAGACAGAAGCGACTAGTCTGGACGTGATAACTTCATTGAAATCTGTTTCTCAATTTTGGTGGCAAATATGTTTCCATTACACCCAAAGGTGTCGTCAGAAACGCCAGGCGGTAATGTTACATTCGCCGCCACCTATACCATTTTGGAAATGGATTCTCGGCACTCGTTCATATCAAAACGAAATGCGTGAATTTTCAAGACACGACCACACCATTTTAGAACTGCAACTGCAGAATTCGCTTCAAATATATAAAAGTCCGGTCACTTTGTCGCAGTTTATCACATGCGTATAGTTGATATTTGCACAAGACAGATGCCGGCGGTTGCACGATAATTGAGTCAAATTTGAAATAAAATTGGGGGGGGGGTCCGCGATGGTTCAAAAGGGGTCCACGAAGACAAAAAGTTCGAGAACCACTGCTCTAGTCAATGAATTTATTAAGGTAATGTACTTCAATAGCTGTTGAAGTCAATGAGACATCTGTGGTCGATCAAAGTTGTCAACAAGTTGTTCGAACTCTGACTGCATGTTGGACGTACAAACCCTCATCAAATACTGCACGTGAACATAAGTTAGATTGGAACGTCGCTTTGTCTTGTTGATGTTTATGGTCGAAAACGTTTGCACGCAAGTGCATGTAGATTAGGGCCGCTGGTCACATCATCTTGTAAAATTTGAAGCAGTCTGCGGGCCGCTCACAATCCCGTCGCGGGCCGTATGTTGTCCGCCCCTGGTGTAGGCCAAGGTTGGTGTCTGATTAAAAGACTACTGGAAGTCGTTTCGGCACCCTCCTATCTTTTCATTATATCGCAATCTTGCGGTGTATTGATTGGATAAAAATTTAATAAAATGATGATGATGTAGCAATCAAGTAGTGTACTCTACTAATTTTTGTCTACTTAATATTATCAAGTGAAAGATGAACATGAGGTTGAACGTATTCAGGAACAAGTTGAATTCGCGTAATGTGAAGTAGTTATCCTCGATTAAATCCTTTTCACCTTTCGTGGGCTGAAATAAGTCGAGCATTCAGCCAGTTTTGTTATCAACATTCATCGAAAATAAATTGTACTCAGCAAGAAATCAGACTGTTCATTAAATAAAATTGACTCGAAGTTCTAATATTTTCGCCTCTTTTTTTAAAATACCCGCTAGGGGGCGATATCGACATCTTAGGGAACCACTTCCCCACAGCGAAGTCGAGCATAATTAATAATACGGACCCACGGCATCTTCAGGCAGGGTTGGTTGTTTATTCATAATACCTGAACAGTAGCATAATATAATTATACATTTTCAATGACACAATCGGTTCCAGTGAATTATTGGATGCTATAACATGTATAATATTGAAATGATATTGAGTAATTATGAAATAATACAGCAAGATTTGAAATAAGACAAACAATATCAAAGAAAAAGTGCAGATAGTTGGCCCAACTTCGGATCTCAAATTTCTTGTTCACAGAGAGTAATATTGATAGTCAGCTACACCAAACAACAAATTCTATTCGGTCGGTGTGGCCTATTGCTCAAACTTTTTTCATCAAGCTACTCAAGTACAATTACAGTAGTGGTGAGAGGTCAGACATTTCTTTTAGCTAAAATTCTAAGCAGGGATATCTAGAACTAGTTCTAGATATCCCTGATTCTAAGATACGATATTCTCTCAGAATTATGGCTACTTGTCAAATATCATATATACGATACTCAAAATACCGAATACAGCTAACCCTTTGCACTGGAACTCTGGATACCCCATGGGGATATTTAACAGCTATTGTGGCGGTCTCTAGGGTTTAGGATGACTAGATCTAGCAGTTTTTATTGAACAAAATTTATGCTCAAAATATCATCATTTTGACACTGAAAAAATGCAAACACTGCACATCAATTTCACAGTCGGCTTCAGAATTTCAACGTACGGGCAAGCTTTTGCAACAGATCACTGTATAAAGTTTTGGTAAAATTGCAATATAAGTCAATAGAAAAGTAACATTTCACTGAATTGACTCAGATGAATAGATAGAGAAATATGGATAAAAATAGTCATGGTATACTGAGGAATACTTCATTTCTGACACATAACACTTTTCAAAGGATGTGTAGGATACCACGATCGTTGGTGTTTTAGACAACTGCATGAGACAGTTGATCAATTAGACACGTCAGGAAGAGGTATCGTGTCGGTAAAATACTTGATTGTTTTGTTTCGAGTGAAACTTTCAATGCTTTCGATATTTTTGTAGCCCGCCATTTTCATCAACGATTCGCACACGCTCTCAACCAGTCGCACTGCGGAAAAAGGCAAGTCCCGGACCCATCTTTGAACGGTCTTTGACGAATCGCGAGAAGTGCCTAGAAACAAAATGAGATAACCACTTGAAATTATTTTGAAAGGTTTCTTGGAGGTACAGAACTTCAATATGAAATTTAATTTGGATTGAAATCAACCAGAATATTTTCAGCTGACACTTGTGAGGGTTAATCGTCAGCTACTAGAAGAGATTTCAAAAGAACTTCATATATCAACAGTGGTATCACCAGATATGACGTCAACGGCACAAAATATTCCAATAATCGAGGCGAACAGTTGCTGGTGACGTTATACTTCGCAATATACTGCAGTTGGGGTAGTTACTACTTACCATAGGGATCTTCACGGCCTCTGTGGAGTCTGAAATACGAGGAAAAAAACATCATCGAATCTGAATTTACACACTGCGCGACACAAAAAGTAACTCCACGGGGATCAGTGGATCAAAAGATTACAAAATCATTGCCCAAATTCACGTAGGTGTAAACGCACCATATGTTCTCTTCGAAGTCAATTGCATTGCAAATTTCACAACAAATCATTACCCGACATAAAGTGAATTAGCATCCAGTCAAAACCTAATATGTTATGATTAGAGCAAGTTTTTGTTGCAGCGAAATCGGCGGAAAGTTGCGCTTATTTTTCACGAAAGTTGCACTGAAAAGTTGCATTTATGGACAAGTTCCTTGAAATTATTATGGTACGAGATCCTCGAATCGATCCGTATGCAAGGCACTGTAGCAAAACTCAGTGTTGGCGACTTCAACAAAATCAATAGCCTTGAAAAATTTACCCAGTGAAAATATAATTTTCGGCGGTCTAGCCTGAATGTACGTCAAATCAAACCATTGAAAAGTTAGTTGCATGGAAAATCGAAAAAACTTGCATAAAACATGGAGGAAAGTTGCAATATAAGATTCCTCCAAATAGCTTAACAAAAAACATACTACATAGCTTCTGAGTATTTAGGAAGCTGCATTACAAAGATACAAAAACTTGCCCTAGCGATGATCCACAGTATTTAAGCAACTCTGGTGAATTCCAACAACAGGATATTGGATGAAATCGGAATCATCGCTATCAGGGATGAGTAACCAACTCGCCGCCACGGCCTGCTTTTTTTAGGCAGATATTCCACATCCCACTTCTGCCCCAAACATTTTCCTGGTATCTTTGCGATGCAAGATTGAGTGTCAGAAATACCCAAGAATGCCCCACGAAATATGAATCAGGGATATGGGCATTTTCACCAACTGGTTTACGATTGCATTGTATCCGAATCGGTACACCTTACTGTTAACAGTTTGTCATCGTATCCAGTTCTCGAGACATGACTGCAGTCATTGTCAACGACAAAAATATTTTGTTCTATTACAAACATGGTTTATCGCAGTTACTCTCGAAGACGCAGTGAAATAAATTAGAATGCCACTAACGAATGGAGAAGTGTAGGCCTACAATTTTCAAGATAGTGTCTTGCTCAAAATGCTCCTTTGGCGCACCTGTGGGCTGCGACCGTACTCTGTCTAAGTCAGGATTCCGACCTGATAGGCCTACTCAAACATTAGGACCATACTAAATCCATCCATTCGCGCAAAAGGCCATGTTGGGATGGAAACGGGAATATATATTGTCATTGATGTCATATCAATATCATCACTATCTTCATTGAGTCATAGAAACAACAGAAAACACACCTTGCCATGTTTTCTTTCTGTGCCAACGAATGAAGAACACTGTCCGTTTCAAAACTTTGTGAATCAAACGTATCATTGGTTTCAGTGACGCTTGAATCCGTTTTGCTGTGGAACAATCAAAATTAAATACTTTTCTACAAATACTGAAGTAATATATTCAAAATAAACCTCAGGCGGAGGCAGAAACTAGTAGTTCCAGTCCAGCATATGTAAATTTTAATTCAGAAAACCAGAATTTTTAGTGTTTTAACCCAGAAGTGAACTCCTATGTTCATCCTAAATCAATTCAACAGTTGTAAGAGTGATGATGTCATTGAACAGATTGACAAATACCGACCGGACTTGGACCAATACCTATATTTCGATACAGAAAGATAATAGTCGATCTCTATACAAAAGATAACCGCCGATAAACGACCAAGTTCACGGGTTTACATGCCAATTCAGAATCTCAAACATCAAACGCAATTGAAATCATGTTAAATTTTACGGTACCGTACATATAGATATGCGAATCTCACATGTCTTCTGGGGATGGAACACGAATCCCGGTGTTGTTATAAATCCATTGCTTCATCTCGTCGGGAAAGTCCAATCCGACAAATTTGTACACATCATGCGCCACCCGGTACGGATGCAGTGCGGTATCTTCATAACGAACCGCCTGATGAATCAAAAATATCAATATCAGTCTGTCTAAAACGTGTACTGATCTCCATTGATACATCTCTAACTTAATATCCTCTGGCATTGTGGTACGGCATATGCTACCATGCGATATTACAATGTGATGCAACAAATCCGACTCTCGGGTCAAGGCAAGCTGATACTTCGTTAAATTACAATCCAGCAGGGTTATAATGACTCAAGTCACGACTCAACACGAGTCCTACTCGAGTCGCGATTTTTTGTACACGGAAAATGACTCGATATGACTAGAGTCTGCGTATTGGCTCGACTTGTACTAGAATAGGACAGCCAAGACCGACATTTCATTGTTATTTCGAAGATAAGTAAAGTTACCACACTATTAGTACTGGTACTTGAAAATGCGACCAGAAACTGTTGAAAGTGAGGAAACTTATTATGTCATGAATGTGAAGCATTTGACAATATCGACATCACCAAGCAGAGTTGTAAAAATTGGATTTAACAAGACTTCAACTCGAACTCGGGTGTTGAATTGAAAATTACTCGACTTGACTCGAGTCAAACCATAAAAGTGACATTGACTTGTGACTTGGAATCTTGTGACTCGGTTACAGCCCTGTTTTGGAGAGACATTTTCCCTAGGCAACGATAGCGTCTGACATAGATAGAGACGTATGTGTCGCTATGCCAAACTTGATCCTTGGATTATTCAAGTTTCAATCAAAACTACAAAAATGAAGTCATCACTGTTGGACCAACAAGCAAACTGAATGATTTCAATACTCCTCCTACTACCATTGATATGGGGCCAAACATTATTTGAGTTTGGAGTTATTCCGCTGTGATTTATAAGGGAAAATCTGCATTCCATTTATTTGTATTGGAGTCAACGATCATTAATTTAAGCCGTACAGAGTTATCTCAACAACAGTTTTAAAATATTTCATTGATATGTAGGCCTACTGCTATACATCTGTTAAATGTCTCTAGTTGTGTTGTATATTTTTATTTCTCACTTGAGTTTCTTGTAATGACTGTCATATAGTTGCCGGTACAGATGACTTCGTCTAGCGTTACTTTAAAAATTACATTGGTAAGTCATACTTTGTCAAATTGGTTTTCATTTGAATCTGTTTATATCCTTGTCATTGCGCCGTTAACTCTTGATAAGGTGCACACAAACAGTCTTTGAGTAAATAAATTATAACGAACGCAAAGGCACATATCAAAACTACCATGTATCTCTCCTTCATCCACACCGGCCTGTTGAAGGTGCCTGTCATGAAGTTATTTGCCTGTCTTTGGCAAGTGCCGAGTAGGGATTCCCGCAAGTCGACTTTTCCCGTAAGACGTCTCCGGGAAGCTGCAATGCCTCGAGGATCGCGCAATAGATGCAAAACCTAAAAAATAGCGATATTTATATGGTCGCATAGCCGGGGTCAACCCTGATTTTGAAGTGCAAGCCCAAACAGGGTGAGTGGGGTAACATGAAATGTAGCAGAAAGGCAAAAAAGGCCAAGAGTAATATTGTGTAGTAGTAGTATCATGATAATTAAAATGTCAGATACACAACGACCAGCTTGGTCAGGATTACTAAATAACTGATCGTGACTAGAATTTTGAAATCATCATTAAGGCAAGTTTTTGCAACTTAGCCAACTCCTTTTTACAGCTTCCCGGCTGCTTCCTAAATACTCAGAATTTATGTAGTATAGTGTTTTAAGCTGTTTGGAGGAATCGTATATCGAAACTTTTTGTAACTTTTCTCCATATTTTCATGCAACTTTTAGCAACTTTTTCGATTTTTCACGAAATTTTTTGCAACTTTTTTCGATTTCTCATACATCTTTATGCATTTTTTTTCGATTTTCTATGCAACTAACTTTTTACTGGAAATATTTGGCACTATATGTAAATAGATCGCTTGATTATTTCACTATCGTTTAAATTTGAGATCCATTCTGATTCGACGTACATTCAGGCCAGACCGCCGAAAAATTATATTTTCACCGGGTCGATTTTTTCAGGCTATTGATTTTGTTGAAGTCACAAACACTGAGTTCTGCTACAGTGCCTTGGATGCGGATCGATTCCAGTATCTCATACCCTAATAATTTCAAGGAAATGCAAGTTTTTGGTGCAACTTTTGTGAAAACTAAATGCCTGAGAC
>ATSW01000819.1:0-10883 GCA_000444245.1 Botryllus schlosseri
CATCTAACCAAACTACAAAACTAACAGAAAGCATCAATGATGATACAGAAACATAATGCAAACACAGTATTCGGAATCGAGTAAGACTGATTGATGCAAATACAACCCTTACAGGTCAGCAAGTCTTATCACACCGGCATAAAAACAAGTACACTGTCTCAATATGGTGTAGTTGTGAAGGTGTTATCAAAATACGGAATATCAAGAAATAGTAGCAAAGATTTGAAATTGGAATAGTTAAGTAGGGTAACGATGTTAGTAAGACAGTAAGGGGCAATCAAGTTATTTCTTTATATGTGCATCATACTGCAGTTCTCGAATATGTTGTGGCATTTCATTCTAAATGACAGGTCCTATCTTGTGCACATATAAAAATCCTTGAATCGCTGATTTTATCAAAGCTGAATCTGAATTTGTTGAGACTACTGTCGTTTTTTTTTGGAAACATCCAATTCAAGCACTACAAGTTATGATTGTCTATTGTATACAATGGATCTTTAAGCTTGTTACTGGGTATATTATGAAGCACTAATAATGATCAACACCTTACCTTCAATGCCAAATCCACCAGTTCTTTCGTGAAATGCAAACCCTCGATGGGTTTGAGGTCGATCATCTCAGATTGATCTTCATCTGCTACCGATATATGCCGAATCTTTTTCTCAAGACGCTTAATCTCCTCTTCATCCTCAGCGGCTGAAACAAAACATGTCATTCCGCTCATCTGCATGAAACAAATATTCTCAAACATTGGCCTAATACTAATAAATTGAGTGGCTACGTTTTATAATTAGAAATTGATCATTCTCATCGTGTAAAATCATAATAAGAACTCACGAATGACTCTCAGCTTTCCAGACGTCTTGTTACCGTTATCCAGAGTGCAAGAATATTCGATCTCATCTTCCGCTTTACAGTCAAGCACTAGAAGACGTCTCATCGTTTTCATTACAAGTATCTTATATTTCTTATTCTGTAAAAAGCATTCAGCAATATGATTGACCCAATTCCGTTAATGGGTCATAGTTGTGGATACCTTCTGTGTAATTTCAGTCTCTCCTGCAAACCATTTGACTTTGACATCGTCATTGTTAACAGTGCATTCAAAGGTGGCTGTTTTTCCTTCAATGGTTTCTTGGTCAGATATTGGAGACAAAAATTCCAAACCTTGACATTGGAATAATTGAATCATGGATAAGGCTATTCAACAATTACACACAATACATATACCAATGAATTCATGACACACAATTTCAAAAGTGCCATCTTCTATTAGATATTGTCTTAAAGAGGTATGCTTTCTCGATCGAATGAAAAGGCAAAACTAATATCATTTAGGCTTGCAGCTTACGAGTACATGTGTCATTTTTTTCAATATCAAGTTATTAGCAGGTTGTAATGACTCGAGTCATGACTCGACTCGAGTCACGATTTTCTGATGATTCGACTCGACTAGACTAGTAAATATGTGTATTGACTCGACTTGGACTCGAGTCATTGTGCATGACCTGAACCAAGTTATATAACTCTAGACTCAGACGGCCAAGACCAACATTTCATTGTAATTTCAAACAATAGTAAAGTAACCACACTATTGGAATTGCGTTTATTGGTCCAGGTACTTGCAAATGCGACCAGAAACTGCTAAAGGTGGGGAAAACTAGTACATTATATATGCAAACCATTCGATATCAAAAAACAGAGTCATATAAATTGGATTTACCAGACTTTAACTGGGAACTGATCAGTCAACATATTGACTTGGACTCAGACTCGAGTCATAATACCATGACTTGGACTCGACCCTCTGCTCGCTGACTTGAACTCGGACTTGACTCGGTGGTGAATTGAAATTGACTCGACTTGACTCGAGTCAAAACTATAAAAGTGAGATTGACTTGTGACTCGGAGCCTTGTGACTTCGTTACAACCCTGGTTATTAGTATATCAATTGTAAAGATATGTCGAATAGTAATGTCGTGTATTTATGGCCAGCCAGCTCTGTATAGTAAGGGAAAATTGATATTGGTCCAACTTTGAATTTTCATAAAGGCATGCATTTAAGTGGTGTGTCGGTGTTTAGTTCTAAACTTACTTTTATCTGGAAAAACAACTCTTGTAACCGTCTCAGTGTCGTCATCGTTATCGACAATTTTGCACTTATAAATGACACCGTTATCCTTGTCTCGGTTCGTGGCTGGTATGGTGAGCTTTCTCTTTCGGCCGGCGCTCGAGATTTTATAATTTCTACCATGCTTCAGTTTCTCGTCACCACGATACCATTCCACTCGAGCACGTTCTAGCGAAGTCTCGCACTCTAATGTGAGTGCATCCCCGTCCTCTGCAGCAGTCTCTTCCGGCAGTGGAGTTGTGAAGACGATAGCTAGAGTGATTCAGATGAATTCAATGATATCATGATAATTCTGATGCAGATGAGTTCCCAAGGATCATTCTCGGCCAATGATTTTCTATTTATATTCGACATAATCTGATTGGGGGTGAATTAGGTTATACCATGTTTATATCATAGTGAATACCTATCAACAAAATGGTTACTAATAAGAAAGGAATTTTAAGATCATGAGCATACCAATAGCCGTGCATATTATCTAGTTATTAACCAAGAAGAGTACAATGATAGTTTCCCACGAGTGTTGATTAGGGCCTAACAAAATCAAGCTCTGAATTGAGTATTAGGCTTCAAGTCGGGTATTCGAGCATCGACACTTCGCAGATATGTCATTTTCACTGACGTGTTTAGCTCTGTACTACATATTTCATATGCTGCGATACTTCCAATCAAGATTGCAAGGCTTCTACAGCTGAAAATAGTATCGAAACTATAATTCTCGTTGATAAATTGACCGTTATTGACAAGGAGCGTACCATTTCAGTACTTGAAAATCTTCTCTTGTGACTCGACTCGAATCAATAGATGTGAGATGTGACTTATATTCATTATGTGTAAATTTTGCTATTATAACTTGAAAGTGATAAACATACTTGAATCAACTTTGACGTAAGCCTTTGTCTTAATGCTAGGGTTGGATTTCAGTGCACAGCTGTATTCCCCATCATCGTTTTTGTTAAGTTCTTTGATCGTGAGACTGTACTTAGACTTGTCGTTTGTCAATTTGTACTTGGAACCGGGATACAGGCGTTTATTTCCTTTGTACCACAGTACAGTATCTAATGGACTTCCGACTTCACAGGTAATAGTGATCGAATCTCCTTCATTTACCAACTGGTCATCAAGTTTGACTTTGAATGCTACATGTATATTTTAATGATGTGATGAGATGAGATGATGAAAAAGAGAGAAAAAACATGAATTATTACCAGAAAAAGCGATTGTTGATGCTAAAAAGAACAATACAAGCATAGTAATTACTGTTATATATATATATATCTGTCAAATATGTTGACTTGATGTGAATCAGAGACCGCATGTCAACGTTTTGGTAGACAAACCAGGAGAGCTTTCTGATGTTCAGAAGGCCGCTGATTTCAAATTTGGCCTTACTTTTTTTCAAATTGGCTCTAGTTTTAAAGATATAATCCATAGGGCTATTTTGATTGAAATCACATTTCAGCCTTATGTACTAGATTAAAAAAAAACAGCTCAGTCGTACCATTTCATTGAGGAATTCAATTTAATCGTTATTTGTAAACAATTAAGACAGTTCTAAATCATAATACAGCAGCATTATAAAATTTTAGGGGTGCTATCCCAGTTGAAGACTGTTATCAATATCATGTACACAAACCTCAATAATATATACACGTATTTACATAAAACAGTAGAAAAACGTTGCAATAATTCAATCAGTTTATGTCATATTGTCATATGGCAACATATGCTATATAACACCTATTGTAGATTCAAAATGGACATATGAAATGCAATAAGCCATACTGAGAGTATAAATATTACCTTCTGGAGCATGCGTCAGTTTTGCAGCAGTCTCCACCGTTGTATGATCTTCAAGTTCCGCATGAGCCGTGATTTCCCCTTCGTCCTCCATTGTGACATCATGGATTTTGATAGTGTGGGGTCCTCCGGATGCCGCAATGTCGAATTTTGGCGACGGTTGAATTTTGATTCCATTTCTGAACCAGGTCACTTTAGCGTGGGGTTCCGTGACACTGCAGGAGAATTCGGCAACTTCCCCAAGTCGAACTTTTTGGTGCTTCAGTCTCTGCTTGAAATCCACTGTAAATGAGATACGCGTTTAAGTGAATGATATGCCAGGTAGGCTACAGATATAACAGTGTATGATATTGAACACAATGACCATTCTCTGATGTAGTAAACCACCATATGGCATCTCAAAACTTTCATGACAATCATGTCTCTAACTCTCTATAGGTATTTGTTTGAATTCTGCAGCTTTCACGTAAAATGATCTAACATAGGTTATTGACAAGATGATGAATCCTACCATGCAACATGAGTCACCTGATGGAAAGCCGAATGTAGCCTAAAAACGTAATGAATGATGCTGAAATAATCTCAGAAAATTCAGTATTTAGCTCCCTGCTAATAGATATATGTGATGTGTGACCGTAAATATAGATATTCAACAAAGGTTATCGATAGGAGGATGAATCCAATCATCAAACATGAATCATGAGACGGAAAGCCTGATCTAGTCGAAGAATGAATGGTTCTGAAATAATGTTGGAAAATCAACCCCATATAATAGAAATATGTGATGTTTGCTTTTACGATGCTAGTGAATATAGACAGACAAGCAAACACAATGTAAATGAGCTGTGACATCATGTATTTCGGTGATTGTGAGTGTTTTTCCACACCACCTACTATAATTAAGAGCTTTCTTCTTTGGAGAAGCAGCAATAGTAGATGGTTGAGAATTTGCATCCTTCGTCTCATGCGCAGAGTGATACTGTTGTACCTCAAGAGTTTCAACTCTATTGGTAGCTTCAATCGGTATCGCATGAGACTGAACAACAGCAAACTGTCTTCTAGATCTGGTTTTGGGTACATTCTCTGACAACATCTCATTTTCTGATTTTCTTGCGACAATCAGGCATTCAGTGCCTTTTTCTGACTTGTCAGAGATAGCCGCCGTGCTAGTCTTTCTTGCAACTGTTTGTTTTTCTGATGAGCTGGATTGTTTATATGAAGTGTCTTTTCTATCGAGAACAGCTTCGGACTCATCAATCGCGGTTTGTCGTTGGAAAGTAAGCTTAGTTCTCCGAGAAATACTCTTTTCGCTTCCCTGCCTTTCTGTATCCACATCTGATGTTACAGTTTTAGACGAGTCTATACTTTCAGACTCGGATTGGAATAATTCAGTTTTTGAGGCTTTCTTCACAACAGTTTTTGTGCGGGATTGCTTCTCCATGCTGTCGGCAGTTGAAGTTTTGTTATCTTCAGCACGCTTGCGTATTTTTACGACTGATTCCTCTTGTGTCTGACTCAGAGAGATTTTTACATCTTGAGAGGCATCTTGCGCGATTTTCGAATGACCGGTTGGTTCCATTTTCTTCTTTGTTTCAGCCAATTCCTCTAACGATTTTTGTTTTCTCACTCTCTCTTTTTCTTTCTGGTCCTTTATAAATCTTTTCTGTGCCTCATGCCGCTCTTTTAGCTTCTTTATTTGCTCGGTTTCTGTGTCTTTGTCAGTTTGATCAACCGGATTAGGAGACAGATCCTCTGGCTTACTTGCAGATTCCAAATTCGCTTTCAGTGGGACTTGAGCAAGGGGTGCAGTCTCTATATTACTTGCAGCTGTTGGTTCAATCGCTCGATTTCCCACTGGTTCCTGGAAATCAGTTTTAGGGATTTCAGATTTGTCAGCGACCTTTGTTTGAGTTGATGACTTGCTCTCTCGAGTTTTAACTCGTGGTTCGACCTTAATGGGTTGTGAACTCTCAGATTCAGCTGATTCTATCAAGACAGTTTTGGTGACTTCGACATCAGCCTTCTCCTTGCTAATTTGAGTTTTAGCTCGAGGTTGAACTTGTTCGGGCTTAGTAGTTTTATTTTCAGCTGGCTCCTTGAAATCAGTCTTGAAATCAGTTTTAGTGATTTCAGATTTACTGGTAACCTTCGTCTCAGTGGAGGACTTGCTTGCTTGAGTTTTAACTTGCGGTTGAACTTCTTCCGGCTGAGCAATCTTACGTTGAGCTGGCTCCTTGAAATCAGATTCAGTGGTGTCAGATTTGCCTGTGAACTTCGTCTTTTCCTGAGTTTTAGCCACTGGTTCTACTTTGACAGGCTGCACACTTTTAGCTTCAGTTGGTACTTTCATATCAGTTTTAGTGGTTTCAGATTCGCTAGTGACTTTGGTGTGAGCAGTCGACTTGCTTGCTTGAGTTTTAACATGAGGTTCAACTTTGACAGGCTGCACCTTTTCAGATTTAGAAGGCTCTTTCAATTCGGTTTTTATGACTTCAGATTTGCTAGGGACTTTGGCATCAACCAACGCCTTGCTTTCTTTAGTGTCAACTCGTGGTAAAACTTCTTCAGACTGAGAGGTCTTAACTTCAGCTGGCGCCTTGAAATCAGTCTGAGGGATTTCAGACTTACTGGAAACCTTCATCTGAGTAGGAGACTTGCTTGCTTGGGTTTCAAGTCCTGCTTCAGCCATTGCAGGCTGATCACTTCTAGGTTCCGCTGGTTCTTTCAAGTCGCTTTTAGAGATTTCAGGTTTGCTAGTGACTTCCAAATCAGACAAAGCCTTAACTGCTTGAGTTGCAACTCGTTGTTCAACTTCTTTAGGCTGCTTGACTGTAGGTTGAGCTGGTTCTTTGAAATCTGTTTTAGTGATTGCAGATTTGCTGCTGACCTTCGTTGAAGCTGATGACTTGCTTGCCTCAGTTTTAACGTGTGGTTCAGCCTTAACAGGCTGCATACTTTTAGGCCCCGTTGGTTCTTTCAAGTCAGTTTTGGTGGTTTCAGATTTACTGGTGATCTCCACATCAGCCAATGCCTTGCTTGATTCAGTTGCAACTTGTTGTTCGACTTCTTTAAGCTTCTTGACTTTAGGTTGAGTTGGCTCCTTGATATCTGTTTTTGTGATTTCAGATTCGCTAGTGACCTTGACATCAACCAAAGTCTTGCTTGATTGAGTTTTTACTCCTGGTTCAACTTTGACAGGCTGCGCACTTTTAGGTTCAGCTGGTTCTTTCAAGTCAGTTTTGGCGATTGCAGATTTGCTATCTTGCTTCCTTGCTTGAGTTTCAGCTTGTTGTTGAACTTCTTTAGGCTTCTTGACTTTAGGTTCAGCTGGTTCTTTCAAGTCAGTTTTGGAGATTTCAGATTTGCTAGTGACCTCTACATCAGCCAACGCCTTGCTTGCTTGAGTTTTAACTTGTTTTTCAACTTTGGCAGGCTGAATAGTCTGAAGTTCAGCTGCCTCCTTGGACTCAGTCTTAGTGATGTCAGATTTGCTAGATACTTTCGTCTCAGTAGATGACTTGCTTGCTGTAGTTTTAACCCCTGGTTTAACCTTTCCAGGCTGATCAATTTTAGCTTCACCTGGTTGCTTCAAGTCGATTTTAGTGATTTCAGATTTGCTCATGACTTCCAAATCGGCCAACGCCTTGCTAGTTTGAGATCTAACTTCATCAGGCCGCTTGACTTTAGGTTGAGTTGGTTCATTGAAGACAGTTTTAGTGATTTCAGAATCACTAGTCACCTCGACATCAGCCTTGCTTGCTTGAGTTTTAACTCGAGGTTGAACTTTTTCAGACTGAGTAGTCTTAACATCACCTGGCTCCTTGAAATCCGTCTTAAGGATTTCAGATTCGGTGGTGACCTTTGTGTGAGTAGAGGATTTCCTCGCCTGAGTTTTACCTTTTGGTTCAACCTTGACAGGCTGCACACTTGTAGCTTCAGTTGGTTCTTTCATATCAGTTTTAGTGGTTTCAGACATGCTAGTGCCCGCCACATTAACCTGCTCGCTTGCTTTAGTTGAAATTTGTTGTTCAACTTCTTCAGGCTGCTTAATTTTGGGTTTAGTTGTTTCTTCTTGCAAGGGAGTTTTCGTGATTTCGGATTTGCTAGTGACCAACACTTCTGGTGTTTGGTGTTGTTCTGTTTCAACATCAGATTTTGCTACATCAGGTTTCACCTCAAGTTGAGTAACCGCGTCTGGTTTTATTTGTTCTGTTTCAGGACTCTCAGCAGTTTTCTGTCTCTCCAAAACTTCATCTTCAAATGATAGTCTCTTGCCAACACTTTGGCTGGCAAGTCTTCCCTTCCTGTCACCGGGCTTCTTCATAATCGATTTTAGCTTTGGTTCAGGGACCGATGTAACATTTTCGATTACAATTCTCGGGTGTCCGAGATCTTCAACATTCTCAGTAGGGACAGAAACAGTGTCAGTTTTTGACGTTAGAATTTTACTTTTAGCCGTTTTCTTAGCAACTGTACGTCCATCTGCGACATCGTCACCTCGGGTTTCTGTAATTTTATCATTGTTTTTTGGAAAGTCAAACACTTGAAGAAACAATAGGATATCAAAGTGTCAATAAATGCAGTAGGACTCTAAGATATTGCATGAGGTAAAATTCGCTCAACAAAAAACATACCTGATATGACTTTCAGGTTAGCAGTGGAAGAATGAGGTCCGGCTACGATGCGATATGAGCTCACATCCGAATCATCCACGTTTTTGACAGTGAGAGAATACTTGTCACCATCTTTCACGATATGATATTTGTCACTTGGTGACAACTTTTCATTTCCCTTATACCTGGTAAGACCGCAATATCGTTATCACTATCAGATCCCCGTCATGCAATCAATTGCTGATATTGTTCTGTTTAACTATTAGTTCCAAGTCAATAACGTAATGAAGGTGTAATTCACCAACCATGATTCAGCAACTAACCAATTCACTTCCGCTTCAGGAACATAGATCTCTAGCTCGGTCTCGAAGACTGCTGATTTCCCATGCCCCGCCGATACGTCTTCAATATCCTTGATTACCTTGACGGTTTCTGACAAGGATATGCTTCTTTGCATGAATTTAAACAAAGCAGAGACGTCGGCCGCTTCTGAACTGGCCGACTTGCCCTCTTTCTGCAGAAAGAGAAGAAATGTTTGAGATTTTTACATGATGATACATAAAATGGATAGTAAACTATTCTTTCAAAAATTACAATCACAAATTATTATTTTTCACGTTGGTTTTCTAGTAATCCATCTCTTCATAGATTAAGATTATTGGAGTACAAATAAATTGAACTATACAACGCAGGGGATCCGAGCCTTTTTTACACCCTTCGAAAATACAAAAAAATCTCTGACCTCTCTATTATATCAACCTCTAGATAAGTTAGGAAACGCTATTTTAAATAAATGACTGGTTTATACAGCAACTGGTAGTTGGCACTGTTGAACAAAAAATACATTGTGACTTGCACGCTCATTTGTTGCGCGGATATGCCAACCCAAGCTTCAGATAACTTTTGCGCAAATTTTAAATATTGATAGTAATAAATCTAAAAGAAAATAAATTCAAAATAAAGAGATACCTTATTGCTGAAGTACTATGTATATTGAATTTCAATTATTTTCTTATGTTGTAGTTGGAGTACACATAAACATGATAAATTTCTTTATTTCCCCGAAGTAGGGAACACCTCATGTAACACTACATTTGCAAAAATGGATCTTCCACAGCAACACACTTACCGATGAGTCACGCCATTCCTGGAACCTTGACAGAAGTTGTCTGTAATCTGTAATGCCGTAGTTCCTTGCATATTTCTCATATTCCTTCGGATCAACTTCTTGCATGAGTTCATACAATCTTTTCAATTCCTCTTCCTTAGAGATACTTTCACGACGCGGTGTTCTGAAACGGAGTACATGAATCGAATTCTTCCTGAATGGATACCTAGCGGGATAATACTTTTTCAAGGCAGACTTGTCGACTTTCTCCACGACTTTATCAGTGACTTCGATATTGAATTGCGTGTCGGCTTGGCCGTGCTTGTTTTTGGCTACGCACCTGTCGATGTAAAGCTTGTCAATGAAAAGATGATTAGCCTGATGAAACACTCAGAACAAGACACTCGTCAATAGAAATGAGCAGATTGAGTATCATACGGTAGTTCAGGAACTCGTACAACTACTCTACTTTCTAAATTCATAACTAGAACTAGAACTGAAACTGCTCACTTTTCAATAGTCGTAACTAGAACTACTCATTGTCAAAATCCGCCAATAGTACTACAACTATACTCAAAAATTTGAGAGCAACTGATGTAGATTGTAGGCAGGCCTACTGATTGATGTGATATCACCATTTTGTGCGTTCATGACTTCGAATCATATTAGGCTCATCTGAGCTGGTTTACATAATAGAGAGTATGCCATATAATATCGAAATAATAATTGCAGACGAGGACACTCTTTTTACCTGTAGCTTCCTTTATCCGGCTTGTCAAGTTCAGTTATTTGTAACTTATGAATTGGACTGCCGTCTTCGTGAATTACTTTGAATCTCCCATAGCTGCTGAGCTTTCTCCATTTTCCTTTATTCCATTGGACGGAAGGCTCTGGATCGCCCGTAACTTCTGCAGTGAAGACGAGGGTTTCTCCTAGATTTGGAAACAGACTTATTACATTTATCTTGAAAGTTGCCAAAAACAAGTCAACCATCCTTTTCATTAATTATTTCGTTTGTTATGTTTAAAAGTATCAGTGATTGTTTTAGAATTTAGATAATTGCGTGACCAATCGAAATTTGTTGAAACCTTAATACAGGGCTGGCCAACCCGTGGCCCGCGAGGTAATTTCCGAAATTTGTAATATCATCAAAAATGGATTGCACAGATTTTGAGCTTGCAAGGCCAACCAAAAATTTGATTCGTCTGGCCGCAATACTTGAGATGTGATG
>ATSW01000820.1:0-14492 GCA_000444245.1 Botryllus schlosseri
TCATTGTGTTCACTGTTCAGTTCTGAGTTCAATCCAGCTCAACCCACTTTTTTCAACATTGCTGGAGTGATATAGAATGGCTCGCATTCGTAACAGTTTCTGGCCCTATTTTCCAAGAATCAGGACTGACTGACGAAATACCAATAATGTGGTGACTTTACTATTCTTCGAAGTTATAATGAAATGTCTGTCTTGGCCGTCCTAGTTTCGAGTTATATGACTTGGCTTGAGTCATGCACAATGACTCGAGTACAAGTCGAGTCAATGCACAAATTGACTCGAGTCGAGTCAGTTAACGCATTTTCAAAATTGACTCGAATCAAGTCTAGTGACCAAAAAATCGCGACTCGAGTCATTACAACTCTGGATTCCGACTATCGTGTCAATTTTTTTGATACAGTGACCAATATCCTCTGGGTGAGTAACGAATTAAGCAAGCTCGATCTCACGATACGCAGTCATTTGCTGAGAACTATTCGTGACATTTGCATGCAAGATATTGCCCCCCCCCCCAAAAAAAAGCCGATTTCACCAACACCATATCACATATGATCAATGAAAATAATGTACCCAGTCGTTTCCGTTTAAATTATAATCTATATCGATAAGACCAGCTATATGTCGTGATAATGTATGTTTCAACGGTCAACAGTAACTACACAATGTAGACCTACTCTACAACAGTGTACGGTACATCTGCGTCGATGTAAATGGTGAGCTTATCGTTCTCTCCTTTGACTATGAATCTCTTCTCTCCATTAATGAAACTTCACACGCGTTTAGCACGCTTCCGCTTGAAGTAGCGAGATCCATTAAACTCGCACACACATCGCATAGGCGGCTCTTCAGCATATGGAACTTATTTATTTGGTACTTTGAATACTTGATAAGATACTATGATAACAGCGCCACCATGACGTGTGGGCGCGTGGCGCAATGGATAACGCGTCTGACTACGGATCAGAAGATTCCAGGTTCGACTCCTGGCGTGCTCGCTACCTTTTTTATATTTGAGAAAAGATTGTGAGTAAGGGGTGCCGCTTGCGAAATATGCCCGTGTGGTATTAAGTCCAGTCGGGGATGCGGCAGAATGAATGGCCGTATTGTAATACATTCGGATGCACGTTCTGAATTGTCTGAGGTTAATCCTCCTTCCATATGTCACTACTCTGACTGTGTTTATAAAAAGATCTCGAACAAGCACGAATACAAGATAGCGAATGAAACGAGCGAGTTGTTGTTGTTAGTGGTATTAATGGTATATGTCGACTACCAGAGGTAGTCAGTAACGAAGTACTTTTTATTTTTAAATCTACTCAAGTAGTTTTCCGCTACATGTAGTACTTACTCAAGTAAATCAAATTTCGTCTACATCTACTCCTACTGCGTAATATTTTGTGATCTACATACTTACCTATCGCTATTTGCAGTTTGTAAAGTAGAAATAGGGTAATCCTCCAATCAGAAAGATAGCATGAGGAATTCCGGGGCTGTTTTCTCTGAGCACCAGCATTTAATTTTCATAAAAGTTAAGTAAAGCCCAGAATTTTCGTCGCGCCTCGCGCACAATAGGGATGGGGTGACAAAACATATATGTTTTCACTAAAGTATCGGTGAATATAATTTGGGTAGCGGGTTGTGTGGCTCCGTTCACAACGCATTTTTCCATATGAAATTGAAATAATTTGAAACTATCAATTACCTATCATATCGTAATCTTGCAGCCTATGGCGTGTCGTAATCTGGAAAAGTGAACGCTGACTTTTTTGGTCGTCAGACCTGTTCTAGCAGATCAAGGTTGAAACTTTCTGGACAAAAGACACGAAATATGTTTTCCGCTTTTTTGGTATAGTATTTGTATTTCCCCTCAATTCCCGAAGGATCATGACAGCGTTTTGTCTTTCGTACAAACAGCACTTTGCAGCGACGTCATATATTAGGCATATTCGATATATAGTAAAAATAAAACAGTTCATTTGCCATTTAAATATCGAGCTCGAAAGATCATGACTGAAAATGTTGCTATATTCAAAACTGTGATCTACGTGATAGATTCTATAAGATAACAATATACGCTGACTAGAACTTGCTTAGAATCACGCGGGATTATAAAGCGGCGTAATAGCCTACATGGTATACCACATGGGGTGGGCAATTATTTTCCCCACGGGTGAAATGAAAACCAGAAAATACGTTGGCAGGTCGAGTCAAAATTGTAGCTATATTCTGCGGCGTTTTAATTGTATTTCTAAATTGAAAGCCGTGAATTAAATCTTCAATACATGCTGCTTAGTGAATGTGTTGGTATTAGGCAATGAGAAAGAGACGGTTAACATTTTAAACTATTTTAACCCCCAGACACGTATTTTAGTAGAGCATTCAAATGTATTTATGATACTATAGATGTGCTTCTCAACCGCCGGTCCGCGGACCAGTGCCGGTCCGCGACGACTTTCCAGCCAGTCCCCGAGGCATATTACAATGTTATTCCTTAATTTCAAGATGCAATTTGTCGAAGGCTTGTCCATTAATAAAATAAATTGAACATCAAATTTACAACTCACTCGTTTTAAACTCAGAACTTCGTAAAGTAACATTTGGTGTGACCCTGAAGTTCAAGCCGTGTCATTTGACGACATGCGAACGACAACTACGAGCTGACTCGTTAAACGGCCAAGTTTTCGCGATCATTCGTTTTCGATTCATACATTTTTGGAAGGACCGTAACTGCCGTACCACAAGCCCCCCTAATTGGAGCGCAGCCAAGCTTGAAGGGGGCCTAAAATTAATTGGTGTATGGACATAAATTATAGAGATTTTTTTTAAACTTTATCCTACTTTTTTAAAATTTTTATTGCGCTCATGATTTATAGAAATAGGCATTGCGGCGTCAGCCAATACCGCGCCACGACGCGCCACAACATAATGTGGTTTAGGCTAACATAGGACTCCGAACACTGTGGGAAAACCTCGCCAATACTGGTAAAACATCCAAGCAACTGTGGGGTCTAGGGGTAGGGGCGAAGCCCCCCATAAGTTTGATTTATCACCCTCTGGAGGCCGAAGACCATGACCCGGATTTTGTGGATGGCCAGGTATCGCTGTTATTAGGTGTTTGCGTGCGGCGCATTGTATTCATAGTAGCCACACTAGCCTACGCTTGGTGGTAGTGGGCAATGAGCAAGGTAGCACGACAAGGTGCTGGGTTCGACTACGAAACACTTGTTCTCTCGGTGTTGTCGAAGAGACGAATATTATTTGAGTTAGCGTGATTGGATACATGGCCTTCGGCGCGAAAGACTGTAAACGACTGTCGGCGTTAGCACGTTTATCTGGGCAAGGCAATTTTACCTCGACTCAAGACTTACCAGGTTAAAATCACCTGGGTGCCATCAAGAACATAATAATTAATAACGATCAAAACTCTCAAAATGTCACTCACTAGCACCATATACTTGCAAAAAAACGGTTGCATACTTCACGTTTTGAGTTGATGTTAATTTTTGAAAGTTCACCGGTCCGTCAAATATTTTTTGACATTTTACCGGTCAGCGAGGTGAAAAGGGTTGAAAACCACTACTATAGACAGAGCTTCCCTTGGTCGCTGCCTCCCGAGCAGTGTGCACCAGTGATGAGCATCGGAGCGGAGTCAGAGTGGATTCGGAGCGGAGTTTTGCCGATATTGTGACAGTCGGAGCGGAGTCGGAGTTTACTACAGATATTTTTTCGGAGAATTTCGGAGTATTGTAACTTTTGTCTCCGATATCTTTGGATAGCTCTGACCAGAATACACTATTGATTATGATTACAAACCAAAGCACAGACAGTTGACACCTTGTAAAGTTGTAATATGACAGGTAACATGCAAAAATGATTGCGAAGTGCATAAAAATCAGCCATCTGCACTGCAATTGGGGACTGGAGAGTAGGCAATACTATGAGGCCAACCATATTATCACATTAATTTAGTAAAACACATTACCAAGTATACCATGCTTGCCACTGTTTCGGATACTTGACGAGATTCGTCGGAGTATCTCGGAGTCTGGGATTGAGCTCTTCGGAGTCGGAGGGAGTTTTCCTCAGACACTAAAGTTGTCGGAGGGATTCGTAGTCTCGCAAAGCACTATCCGCTCATCACTGGTGTGCACCTTCGTGAAACAGACTTTGTTGTTGATGGGAACTGCTGGACTACTCCCGAAATTCGCCCTCCCTCAGCCGAATGTCGGTCTTCGTGTTTTTTCATAACACCGACTTAAAGTGTACTCGACGGACACCTGCTCGCTGCAAACTATAAGGACAGGTATACGCCCCTGTCTCCAGTAAACAAATATTTAGTGCGCCGAAGCTTCTTGTAATTTCGACTGTGAGTCCGCATCTTTCTTTTTTGGACATGCCCACATTGCCCACCCGCTCATGGTTTAATCACGGGCACTGATTGACTTGTTTTACGAAATCGGGATTTGGAAACGTATCACGTAACAATTTGAAGCACAGAGTGTCTAAACGTGACAGTGGCAACAATGAATTTTTGAACAATACTATACGGAAACAGTGACTTATTGTGACTTTAATTGTTACTGCATACTTTGCTAAATTGACTTAATTTTGAATCTGGATTACGTATGTAGCGTATACGTAATTGCGACACACAAATAAACAGATTTCATAGTGAACGACTGTCCGCTTCAGTTTATACAGCCTACGATTTTAATCTACCGATTATTAGCATTCAAAAGTAGATTTTATGTTCTGAATTCCAGGTAAGTTTTCGCGGGCCGCGGGCCGCACATTGCCCAGGTCTGGTAAAGCACCTGCTCCAGAATTCCTACCTAAGTCGTGGAGCTCTATCAAGGCTCCTCCTCGCCATCTCATCCGTACAAGCGGTGTCTTATAAAAGCCTGGAGGTGGGCCGTACTAGAAGTCGGCAGCTACGGAATATAATGAAGAAATATTGGTCTGGTATAAATGACCATAGCAGTAGTCGACAAACACCATGAATACCGCAAACAACAACAAATGCTATGGCGCAAAAGGCAAAGCTATGACTTGATAGAGAAAACTACAGCCCGGTCTCGTCGGGTTCTGAACTTGGTATTCTCTGATTACTGGATTATCCATATCGCACCACGCGCGCGACACGGGTATAGATAAAGATGATAAGTATATGATCAGTTAATCACTATTAAAGAGGTTGAAGGACATGGTGCTGGAAATGTGGTCCCACTTATCAGCGCTTGATAAGTGTGAGGCGCATGCACTACAATTTCCACGATAGTCAACAAACTAATTGAATATCCTCCTAGCAAGAGTTCGTTTGCGGGAATATGATCCTATCTTACAGTCTAGAAACTAGTGGCGAAGATTAGTCAAAAACACGCAAAGGTAAACACGGGGGATGGTTCGTATGAACGCGAACTATTATCAAAGGTATGCTGTGAATACGAAGGTGAATACGACACAGTCCTAGTTAAAATCAACTGCACGTATTCGTATATGTTTATTTAAATTGATAAATCATACGTTATTTTTCTGCCCCGCTCATCGTAATTATAGCGAAAATCCGGTTTTAATTGTTTGAAAAATGTCTTATCCCACGATGTTATATAATAACAAAAATTCGTGAGTGAAATTATAAGATCCTAGCATTCCTAGGTCAATTTGTGTCCTAACGGGTTAATTATCATATTCTTCGCATGCATTCCTTACTTTGATCATGAAATTATACAGTGGTAATATTATTATAAATTTTATTTTGCGCTATACACAAGATGTTTTGCACCAATCGAGAAGTATAGCACCCCTATAAAATTACATAACTATCTGGACTTTGCAGGTGGTATCAATCGCAGATTCCCTACACACGCTGCACTTGTTCCCACGTATACCAATGTCATTTGAATAGCGGCGTTGATGCTCTAATTAGCACATTAGCAAAACAACATATCAACATAAACCTTGTACATTAAAGTTATCGGAAATGACCTTCATAATTACACTCGCCCAGGAGGACAATGCGAGCTATGACAAAGAAGAACAAAGCCTGAGAATAAAGCCGGAACTCAATTAGCGAAGTTGCAGTGCCAGGAAAGATTGGAAATTGTGCAAATTCCAATTTCGTCGAAAGAGCATCGTTAAAATTCGCTATTTTGTAGAAATACATAGACAAACCGGCGTGATTTATCTCGGCAACCTATCATCATTCGGCTGCTATATTGCAGTCGATTCCCCAAAGCAAAATGTGACAATATCCCTATAGTATTCAAGAATTACGTTATTAGCTATTAGAAAACATTGGCCAGTAAATTAAGCGTCGCTATTATAGTGTTACGGTACACATGGCATGACCTCACAATTTTCCCAGTCTGACTGTACGAAGTGGAGATATAAATTCAATATTTATATATACAACATGTACTTATTTGAGCTCAATCGGAGGCAAGTCATGGGTATACTCCGTTCATTTTCACGGACACCCATACATACGAATGTTTCAGCAATTAGAATCTAATAAAAACGCTACGGGGATTCTGTAAATAGGCATTTCGCTAACTGCTAAATTGCCGCGATCAAATGTAGGCTACATATGCTATTCATTGCAACGCGCGATATAAAAAGACAATTGTGGGACCGGAAAACACTCACCCAGGGAAGGCTTGGGAACGTAATTCAAGGTCGGAAGGTAGGTAATAGTTTTACAAAAGTAAACAATGCCAATGGAAAAAGGTAATCGCGTAATTTGTACATAACATCGCGTGGCTTCGGTCGAATATTATTCCTAGATACCCTATCAATTTTGCGCATGTGATTCCTTGTAAACAATGGATGCTGTAATTGTTGGGTGACGCGATTTCGATTCTATATTGACACCACGCGCTATTTGTGCATAAATTCGTCACCAAAATTCGTTTCTACGATTAGTTGAGCTAGTTGTCCGACAGAGAAGGCAGAGGCGGAGAAGTTAGAATTCGTTAAGGCGTCATAGCGCTATGGACAAATACAGCCATTTGATTCAATCTCGGGACACTCGGCATACTCGGGATAATGCGGATTCATCTTCTGTTGTTGCTCCAAATAGCACAAGACCGAGTGTGTCTAAGGTCAGAGCGCCGAAATGTGCAAGGTATTTATATCTCTTTAGATTTGTTTTCCGTCTTACTAAAATCCAGGAGAAAATGTCCTGGAAACTTCAAAGCCCAATTTTGGACGGTGTGTTCAGTTCCGATTATTGAGGATATCGTCAGTTCTAAGCGCCACAAGATTGCGATACCATCAAAACTAAAAATAAAGGGGCCCTGCGCTCTAAACATTATGTGGTCTCAAATTGAAAAACAGATCGAAAAAATTTGCCGCAGCCATTCTCTTCAGAAAGCCATCGCTGCAAATAAATGATTTTTGAGTAGTCCCCGTTCCACTCCAGCTGTCGCGGCTGCGCGTCATCGTTTCTTGACCCGTTGTGAAATTTCTGGCACGATATCTTCACTATCGCACTTGCTCTACGCGATTTGGCAGTCACGCAGAGAACAAACTTTATATAGTTGTCAGCCTATAGCCCTATATTATGAAGGAAATGTGTATTTCACATAGGGTTGCATTTAATACAAGCGGTGTTTTAAAACACCTTGTTTAAAACATGTTTCAAACACTGTTTTAAACAAAGGCCTTTTTGTAAGATTATGCCATAATTTTGTAAATACTTTCCAAAAACATGTTGTATGAGCCTATACGGATAATTACCACCCGATATAGCCGACGGATATCGATATGGGATGGTTAAAACCCTCAAAATAGTCGGTTCAACATTGATAGTACATATATTTCGTCAAAGGAGCTACCCTATATTTTCAATTGGCAATGTCAATCCACTATGACGTCACAATTGAATATTCGCGACGTCATGGCTTTGAAAAAACTAAAAAAACAATAAAAAACATGTTTTAAATCGGGGCATTGTTTTAAACATGTTGGCTTTAAATTGATTTTTGTTTTAAATGCAACCCTACTTTCACACCACGGGGGTTTCTTTACGTTAAGTGGGCGTGCGGTACCAGCGCTCAATGGACGATGTTCACTGTTCAGTCAGGATTTGTGTCTAAATCTTGTGTTCACTCTAGTCCAGTGGTTCCCAACCGGTGTGCCGCGGCACACTAGTGTGCCAATTGGACTGCTCAGGTGTGCCGCGAGCAAATGCGCTAAACTGGGTCGAAGTATAACAAAAATCCAAATTTTGAGTGTGTCATTGTTGGAGTTCCTATTGAATTTACTATATCAAGACACGCGATGTACAATCCGATGCAGTGAACAGATACAAGGATGTCGCGACGGCCATAGTCACGTTATCTCAATTAGGCATCCCCATCAGGTCATGGATTGGGTCTTTTTCTGGCTTTTTATTGTAAAGACGCTCTGAGCACAGCAACGTTAGGGTCGGAGAATCTCATAAATCTGCGACGCGTCGTAACTTGCTACTGCATTGCCATGAATGAAACTGGGGCCTCCGCCGTCAATGAGTGTGATACGTTAGTTTGCCCACATATAGTAGCATTTAGGACGGTGATAGATAGATAACGAGACTCGGGCTATTGGACCGTGATGTTGAGGTGTGGCCGAAGGTGACCTTTTACTTGTCACCCCATCAGAACCGGAGGCAGAACAGAGACGTGACGTAGTTGAAGACCTTTTTCTGTTTCTATTTGTAGTCGTATTCTTGCCATGTCTTCGTTATCGATGACAATTTTCTATCATGCCGATATAACATATTTTGATTCCTGAGATGCCAACTTATAGCACGGTCCACTTTTTGTAAGATACTGCTTTTGCAGATCCGAGGACGAGTAAGAGCCAATATAAACCTTCAACACCTAGGAAGGCATTCCCACCATCGAGAAATATATACTCATTTGGAAGTGAGGTTCACGTTTACAAATTAGAATTGCCGACATAGCCATTCATATTGCGATTGTTAGGTAGCGTGCCAGCATTGCAGGTAAAATGTAGGCTCAGGGCGCAACGTAATGTTGCAGGCGACAAATTTGAGAATTGAGAAGTAATGTTGATCAAATTATATCAGTTAACAAATTTCACCGGTCCTGAGGTTTATCATCCCGGTTTGTTGGAACTGCAATTGAACAGCAGCTGGCTGCCAGTAAGACTCTTGACTGAGGTATATTGCTATCCTCACATAAGCTATTACACGATCGGCATGGAAACGCGTTTGGCTTCCAAGATATACACCTCTATACGCGTCTGTATTTGTTAGTGACGATCGCGATTGGACTCTTCCATGCGACGGTTAATTGCATCGACAACGAGGTATAGTGGGCAGACTTTGTTGTCAAGCCAATCTTATGAAATTAACCTCAGCCTGAAGTTTGAACGAGATCTCAGCAGGCAAGTTATGTGGCAACAGAGGTAATGGTTGATAATTCAAAACCTTCAAGTCCTTATTCCTGTCTGCAACAAAATTGTAAAAAAAGAAGAATTGAAAACGATCCCCATGTCAAATTATACCATTCGTAGACGTATTTGTGAAATATCCGCAGAGATAAAAGAAAACTTAATTTCTTCTTTGAAGCAGCGAAAAGCCTACTTGAGTATACCGAAAAGGCAGAAGTGCTTTGTCAGTGACCAGTGACCACCTATAGAAGACTGTGGTTGCTGCTATACGCATTCTGGTAGTTTGCATTTGCCGTGAGCCAAAAGAGTTCAGATCCATTGTGCTAGTGTGCCGCGAACTCTTTTTCATTTTCAAAGTGTGCCGCGAGGTCAAAAAGGTTGGGAACCACTGCTCTAGTCCATGGGTGTCAAACAGACGGCCCGCGGGCCGCCTCTGGCCCGCCAGACGATTTCATCAGGTCGACGAAGTCATTCTGAGCACATTAAAAATGCTCGTACTATCCAGCACATTTGTAACAAACGTTGAAATATAGTTTTGTAGGAAATACTCCCATTCCCCCAGGAAATGTGGAGCATTATGTTCATATGCCACATTATATCTACCTGACATGGGTATTGTGGTTTCACTCTAGTCACCACTAGGAAGATGTCGATAACATTGACGATAAATTTCGAGAAGCTGCACACTGAGTTCAGAGTTTTATGAAAAAATGTACTAAAAAGTAATTGTTCACAGAAGCGAAAACGCCTAGATGGAACCGTTATGTGCAGGTTTATTTATACAAAATATACTTCAAATATATGCGATTGCACTTCTGTAATACCTCCGAATCAAAACGTCTTTGACCTTGACCTTCAGAAAAGCTAGAACCATGATTTCATAAAAATTAACCCATTTCAACGACTGCGATTACAGTTAAATCTCTTGTGTTCCTCATAACTTATACGCAGGCCGCAGGGCTGCGCAGCATCACGACTAAAAAAGGGGGAATAAAAATGTCTCAGCTATTTATTATGGTTAATGTCACTGATTTAGCGGTCCATATCTGTGTTCAATCCACAGAGTTCAATCTGACAATTATTGTATTTTTCCGATGCCATTGTTCGCGAATAAACTTGTAGCTAGAATAGAACCATCTGATCCATGATATAATGTAAGGTAGTATTAAGCATATGCTTGATAATCAAGTAGTCAAGTGAAAAGATCATGACATGAGGTAAAATATTGGAATCATTTGACTGGTCCGGCCCGCGAGCGATCAAAAGGTTCGAATCCTGCCCGCGAGGCAATTTCAGTTTGACACCCCTGCGTCTAGTCCATAGTATTTGTCAGTGGACTGATACTGAGATGCCATTATAGCTGTGTATTGATGCGGAGCAGGGATATCTAGAAGTTCTAGATATCCTTGATGCAGAGGTATTCATACAGCTTTAATTGTCAAGCTGTGATTTGACAGCGTATTTCTGACCGCACAGTTCATTTACCCGTGGCTCAGCAACTACTTGATACGGTCCAGTTGAGTTGTTCAAGGCACAATGTAGTCAAGGGGAATATCTATATCTAAAGTTCGTTATCTGCGTGACTGCCTTATCGCGTTGAGCAAGTGGGACAGTGAAGATACCGAGTCAGAAATTTAATAACTGGTTAAGAAACGATGACGCGCTGCCGCGGATGCTGGAGTGGAACGGGGCACTATCCAAAAATAATTTAGTTAGCCTTCGTGCTAGGTCTAATACAGTGGTTGCCAGCCTTCCTTTTCACCTTTCCCGTGCTGGAATGATTCAAGCATTGAGTCGCTTTTCTATCAATAAAATTTATTGAAAGTTCTAACATTTTCGCCCCACAATCGACCCATTCGTTATTTTCCCCCATTCTTTCTACAAATTTTCCCCGCCGGGGGGCGATATTGCGCTTTTGAGAACCACCGGTCTAATAGACAGCCTGGTCGTAACTCGTAATCAATACCGATAAGAGAAACACACGCACTTACGACGCATTTCAGGCGATGACATTTCAACCCAACTTCGAGTATAGATCATGTTCGATGCATCGATAAATAATATTCATAAGTATATGAAATACAAACCACGATTATTGGAGCGTCATATTTATTGAAGATATTCACATTACAATGACTTGAAAAGCTGATAAAACGTTTTTTTATAACTCAGATGTAGAAATCATGGCAAAATAAGCGTCCTCAAAGGCCACAAGCGATTCTGCGAATGGAAAAACTGCGAGTGCCCTGAATGTAATTTGATAGCGGAAAGGCAGCGCATAATGGCAGCGCAGGTAAGTCAGCAGGCTATTTTGGTTTTGGAAATCAACTTAACACCAGTTGCATTTAAACCAGGTCGCACTCCGCAGACAACAAGCCGCAATGGAGATAACGGATGCTATGGCCAGAAAGAGGTCTTTCGAAAGCACTGAACCGTCCCAGGAGCCAGGTCCTTCAGGTGCGTCTTCATTTCTCATTCGATTTTATTGGTTGGATTACCATGGGTAGGCCAGGGCAAAAACGATTCGACTCCGTATTCTTGTTATTACGTCATAATAGAATACATGATTTGAAATGTTCAATTATGAACTACATAAGAGACCACAAAGAAACTTGCGACGCCACATTATTGATAATTTGGTCTTTTTTCGACCATGCCTGTGTCATTGTACTTTGTCATAATGCCATAGGTTGATCTGCACTTCACATAAAGTCATTTCCAGTATCGCGCCCGTAAGCTTTTGTTCGTCGTATTCATGGTGCTTGTCGACTGCAATGGTCATTTACACCAGGCCGATATTCCTTATTTTTGATTCCGTAACTGACGACTTGTAGCACGGCCCACTTCTAGACTTTTTTAAGACGCCGCTTTGGCGGATGAGATGGCGAGGAGAAGCCTAGATAAAGCCTCAACAATTAGGTAGGAATTTTGCAGTCGACTTCGGCCGGACTCTAACCCACAACGCACTGGTATTGCAGCTGTGGATGGATTATACCACTATACGCTATCTCGCCACGTCGCGCGCATATATTGACTACATCTTTTGGAGGATCTTATTCGAGCAATTGCGGTTTAGATTTCCAGGATGGGAAAATAAGTTTGGAGACTGTTATTCTCGTTGACTGTTGGTGTTAACTAAACAAAAATTATATGCTTATAATTGTTAATGGAATAAGGCTAATAGTTTCAATACTCGAAGATATCGTCTCTCACTATTAGTCTACTCGGATCATTAAATTTAATACTCTATTCAGATTCGCATTGCGCGAATCCAGCCCTAATTATGTGATATTGTGTATGTCATTTAGAATGTTGTAAACTAGGATCTCATTACTCAGCTATCGCATTCAACGCACTTGCATTACTTTAGATAAGATACACAGGCCCGATTCCCACGTTCGTCCTGTCGCCGCCAGGAGGATATCACCGATCCCACCGGTCGCGACGAAGCACAGACCCGATAGAACTACAAGTGGCGAATGCAGCTTGGGTGAACTATATGGAAGCAGGCAAAGTTCAGGCTACGCTACGTCGTCCCCGTGCAAAAGCAAGATTGAGCAGACGCCGGAGGCTCCGTCGGTGCCGCTGACAACTCGTTCCACGCCTTCTCAGCTGGAGGACAGGTCGAGTGAAATCGGCCAAAGCGTTGTGCCTTCGTCATCTCAGATGAATGTTTTGCTGGGTACACATCCGTCTACTAATCCGATGGTAATATCTAGTTCTATGCGGTTATAGGTTTTCCCGCTGGGCATAATTACCCAACTCGATCTTTTCAGGCTACTTTTCCGCGAGAAACTTATTACCTTCTTAACGAAATTCGTGTGTTATACCGATCTATACACCATGCCGTCGGGTGTATAGATAAATTAATTAGTACTTTCTGGCCGAGTTGGACAAATAAGATTATAATTAGAATAACTGAATTCGGCAAAACTTGGAAATTGAATTAATTTCCTAATTAGAAAGAAATGCAGCCAAAATTGAGTTCAGATCATATCAAATCAGAGGTCACAGTGGCGAGATAGCGTAGTGGTATAATCCACAGCTACAGCACCAATGGATTGCGGGCACGAGTCCGGCCGAGGTCGACTCCAGAATTCCTACCTAAGTGTAAGAGATTTATGTAGGCTCCTCCTCGTCACGTGATCCGTGAAAGCTGTGTCTTACAAAACGCCTAGAGGTTGGCCATGCTACAAGTCGGCAGATACGGAATCAAAAATAAGAATTATCGGCCTGGTGTAAATGACCATAGTAGTCGACAAACACCTTGAATACCACAAACAACAACATATCGAATCATAGCTCATGTTCCCGAGTCCGGATCGTTTCGCACTGCACGGTTATCCTGTAGCATTCTCAGGAAAACGCAGAAACTGCATTCGAACTAAAATGGAAGTATGAGAACATTTTCCACAAATCAGATGAGAATTAGATTACCGACATTCGCTCCTATTAGTCTAATTAAACAAATAGTATTAACTAGTAGTCCAAGTATACATTCTCGTGCGAAATATTGATTTCACACCCATTGTAGAGGCTGTAAATAAGCCTAATGCAACAATCCTTATGGAGATTTATCCCGCGGGTGTGCTGGATTCTGGGTTCCAGTACCACTCCGCAAGATTGCGCAGAAAGATGATGCGCGTAACTAAACAGAAACCCCCTACACCCATGGATTATATCCATATTGATTCGTGGATTTTGAATGGGTGTGAACGCAAAATTTGGTACAGAAAGTGTCGATTTCCAGCAAAAAAGGTGGAAATAGGGTCCAACATTTTAGGGTGATTTTTTTAATTCACCTTCAAAGGTGGGCACGGTTTTTACAGTGCAGATTTTCAAATCTATCCATACGAGATATCGTAGAAAACGCCTATATGACACAACACAGCATTTCACAACACCAAACACCCTTTCAGGTCTTTAGTTGTTGTTTTTTTACACGAAAGGCGTTCTCTCTGGTGTTGTCGCCAACGGAAAACATATTTAGAGTATAGGGTATGGAAATCTGATACGTACATTTATTTTCCACCCATGCATTTACAGCAGGGGCGGGCAACTTCTCCAGTCGGCGGGCCGGATATAGGAAAATTAAG
>ATSW01000822.1:0-10620 GCA_000444245.1 Botryllus schlosseri
ATGCCTCTATCGAAACGTTAGGCTTTCTGCGTGATTACTGGTTTGTATATTCAACATTGCGCGTTCAATTTGTTTATATCTTGTGTGCGTGACGGTGTATGATTGATGTGCGTCGGTCTCTTTGAAGATCAAGGTATGCGTGAAGCTGTCTTCGAATTACCCGCCTGTGACTCGAAATGAACTTAGCTACGACGCGTGATTAATCGCGTTTTGGACATTTTCTCTTAAGAGGCTTACGAATAGAATATTGTCGCTGAGACGAATTGGAAAATTGTGAAATCAACAGCTGTGCCTTCGTGATGCGTGGGCGATAGTTCATCGGAAGAGCATTTGAGGTCGGTTTAGTCCTCAATTGGAAATGCGATCGGATGCTATTAAACTGTGATATGTTGTAACTGCGTGTTATTGGACAAATCCCGATTTGATTACGTTAATAATGATTGGTTTTGGATAGGCCGTTATATAACGCCACGGTCTGAATTTTAGCTCCGCGAATCTACGGCACGCCGAATATACTGCGATTTTATTTCTGAATTGCATTAAACACAGAAATGCTACAGAATTTTATATTGATGTTGAAATATGTAACGTATTTTTCTACGTCGGGTCTTAACATGGAATTCGCGGTCTACTTTGGACTTGGCGTACGGCGCAATGCCGCGTGTGTCGCGCCACGCTGCTCAAGATAGGGTTGCATCTCTAACAAATGGTTGTTTAAAACACTTTGTTTGAAACGTGTTTTAAAGAGTGTTTTGAACAAATGCCTTTAAAAAGAAATTGTGTTTCTTTTAAGTTGTCCAATTGTGTGAATACTTTCCAAAAACATTTTGCATGAGCCTACGGACGATTACCACTCGATATAGCCGACGTATACGATATGGGACGGTTGGAACCCTGCAAATAGTCGGTTCAACAGCTGTAGTACGTTGATATAGCGTGAAAGGAGCTATATTTACCCTCTATTTTCAATTGCCAATGTCAATCCACAATGACGTCACAATTGAATATTCGTTACGTCATGGCTTTAAAAAAACAATAAGGGCCTTGTTTTAAACGTGTTTGTTTTAAATTTATTTTTGTTTCAAATGCAACCCTAGTTCAAGAGTGACCCGCGACTTGCTTTGTCAAAGCTAAGAAGACTTTTCAATCAAAATTCGTTGAATTTCGACTGTACAATTTAGCAACATTCGGCGGTATGTTCAAGTCTAGCAAACTGCGAATTCGCAGTTTTTTCAAAAGAAACCGAACGATCAAAATAAAAACAATCAATTGATCGACAAAAATTATAACTTCGACATTATTTTACACTTTGAAAGCCTTGAAACGTCGATCGGTTGTATCGCAGTATATAAAACATGTAGAAAAATGCGATGAAATAGATGTAGTCGAAAAAATACTAAATTACTGCTAATGCGATATAGAACTGGCTTTATATTCTTGTGGTTGCATAGAAGACGCATATTTCGAATTTCCACGACGTTTATTCCGATATGACGTCATAATGATTGATACTCAATGACCAGCCGTAATCAAAATCAGCTTTCCACAATCGATAACTTATAAATATGATACCAGGGGACAGGCGCGTTATAGGAATACCGTTCCTGGCACTGTAGTCGGAAATAAACGCGCAGCCCGCCGAGTTCTCAGCCCTCGATAGCACGAAAATACTTTACCGCAACGTTGCGCGTCTTTGCTACGCGGAGCGAGTCGACAAATTCGTGCAATATCCAAAAAGATTTGTTGCTGCGATGCAGTTCATACGCGCGCACCGTAATAAAACGCCGGGCGCCTCAGATGGCATTTGTATTCGTAATTTTTGTAGCCCCGCATGTTTGCGTTGGTGGGTTCGGAGGTTCTTTTACATTTAGCATTAAAGCGTTAGCGGTCGTAAATCTAATGTCAGAATGCCTTGAAATTCCTGTGGATTGATTCCGTCTATTCTATTATGTTTGTTACACGAATGTTACGCAAATAACAGTTTAAGAAGAATCGCTTTCCGTAAATAACCGTAAATTTCTGTTCATTTGCGGTATGGAGAATGCATATTCTCGAATTTACGCGCGACTTAATCACTGCTTTGCGGGCTTTTGGTGGATTTAGCTCTAGCTACGTGATGTCGTTAAAATCGGAGGGTTTGTGGTACGATATCTGGGCTTTTTTGTGGTGATTGCAGCTTGTATTACGACTGCAACTATTCTAGACAGAGTTGAACAACTATAAAATTTTCAGAATTTCTAAATTATATTAGAATTAGAATTACAGCTACTGGGTTTCTTCCAAATTATTTTGGTATTAGAAATTTAGAATGACTAAGCATTAGAGCATTAGAGCATGGAAAGAGTTAAGAATATATATTGTTAAGAACATTGCGTATCAATAGCCGCATCACCAAATATGACGTCACTGACCTAACAAATCGAATATATAGTCGAGGCGAACAGATGTCGATAACTTGAACGCTTATCTGGGATCTGAAACGGGCTCAATTTCTGGGATATTACTAGGTTGGTTGGAAGTGATTTTTTGAGGTATGAAACTTCGATATACAACTGAATAGTATATTCATATTGAAATCAACCAGAGTAGTTTCGGCTAACACTCGTCAGGGGTAATGGTCAGCAACTAGTAGATTTGTTTTGTATTCGCTTGAATTATGATACTTGCTCATTAACGCCAAAATTTTGTGTAGTAAAAGACGTAGTGTTTGGATGGATTATCTATGTCTGTTTATGTTTTTCTTATTTCACTTCGCAAAGTCCGACATCGGCGTTAATAGGATATCGCATTTGATCGACGCATACGCTTTTGGCAGACTCGAGACTGTGTTTATATTATGGTACTGGTTTTAGTCGGTGTTTGAAGGAATGTGTAACTATCTACCGCCAGTGTTTTGAGACTATCCCGTGGGAAAATGATGTCAGCGCGAATCCGAGTCAAAATAAACAAGCGTCTGAATGGAGATTTATGCTCTGGGGAAAATTTTGCGGTATATCAGTGTTGAAAGAACTTCTTGGAGGTGCAGAACTTCAATATACAATTGAATTTGAATGATATTTTTACATTGAAATATAGCCGGTGTTAGAATTAGATTAGAATTATAATTAATGAATTCGCGAAAATTTTGAAATTTAATTACATTCCTAATTAGAAGCAGGAGAAGCAGAAATTAGATTAGAATTACAATGAGATCATAGAGACATTTCACAAGCCATTTACATTTACAAGTCTCAGTGTAAGCACTTGAAGGGCCGATCAGATCTTCCTAATAATGTATACGCGCTGTGAAGCGGGCGATTCGAAATCGCGTGTCATTCTGAAGGGTCGGTTTTGCGGGAATTTGAAACGAAACAGTCGGCTCGATCAGAGGGATTCCGAGAGTCTGTAATATAATTTTATTGACTCGCTCATCTCGCGACACGGCTTTTCCATCACGCAAAGTACAGCAGATACAGATAGATATACAGTTGAATGATATATTCATATTGAAATAAACCCGAATATTTTCTGTTGACACTCGTCAGCAACTAGTAGCGAATTGGAAAGAACGTTGTAATCAACAATCGTGTCACAAAATATGTCGTCACCAGCATGAAATTTCGAAGAATCGGGCGAATAGCTCGATGAACTATTTTAGATGGTTCACGAACTCCTTCTGTTGTCGATATATAATGTTATTTCCAATTCTCTACTAGTTGCTGACGATTACTCCTGAAGAGTGCCAGCCGATAATATTCGGGTTATTGAATTGTATATTGAAGTTGTGTACCTCCAAAAAGCTCTTCAGATAGATATAGATACACACACACAGATACGTACAGATGTTGATATCGTTTGTTCGTGCCAATATACGAGCGAAGAAGCAGGCGGACTTGGACGTGTACGTAATCCTAGTTGTATAAATGGACTAATTAGAGCGACATGACAGTAAACTAATTCTAATCTAACTTGTGAAGCGTGTTTATCCACTCATTTTCAGCCTAATCTAACATCCGACTTTCCTGTAAATGCTATAGCAGAACTGTATAGTGTGAAACGAGCCAAGCAAACTCGGCCTGGAATACTTACTTTTCACTGACTCGTAAATGGATACTTCTAATTATACTATAGCAGGAATTTACGATGATACTTCTACTTCTACTTGAGTAGACCTGCCAGCAGTCACTTTTTTGACTGACTCTGAATAAATTACGGAACAGGTGTGCATCGTATATGCTTGTAACTGCGTTAGTATCATTAGACGGAATTTCATATACACAACACGCTTACGGTGATATTAAATCGTATCTCGCGGACTGCCTATTATTGCCCGCCTGTTTCCTGTTTACCGCGGCACAACTATATGAGTATACGCTTCTTCTAAAGCTTGAGGCTTTAAAAGGAGTCTTTACCGAGTGTTTTTGTCGCTGGACACGGTGAAGTCAGTATATCTCATTTCCGCATTCCCGATGAGGTGCGTTTGGCGGAAATTTCAAAACAAGGATTACACTGTGACGTGGGCATACGCCAATTTAGGTTACTACCATATTTTGTTTATATTTCCTGACACAAGTTAGAGCAGGCGTGACCGTTACCGTAAAAAGGCTGTAAAGCAGGGGTGTTAAACTATATATTACTAACCTAAGGACAGATACGCAACTCAAGTCTTCACACTTGAATACCAAGAGAGCTCTACTACTGAGCCAGCTTGAAGCAGCGTAATTGGTAGCCCTCTAGCTGGCGACCCGGGCGCTCAGATTTTGTAATACTGATCTTAATCGAAAGCTATTGTCGCTCTGATTCCGAAAATACAAATTCAACGCTGGTCTATAAGTTGGAATTGACCCAAAGTTGGTGTGCATCGTTCTTTAGGAAACCTAACAGTTTCTTCATCACATTTTTAAACAGCCGTAATATCAGGGTTACCATATTTTGGAAATCTGAAAAGAGGACACTTTTTCGGAGGAAAATCCTGAAAAAATAGTGAATTTTTTGCACTTCGTGGTCGTATGAGTAAAAAAAAGTCAACTTTCCGCCCCAGCTCCCGAAATAGCCGCCGGAGCGTTACTTCAGTGCAGATTTACTGTTTGTCAGTCGAATTTTGCCCTACATTTACCCAAAATTCTCAAAAACGAGGACAGATCCTCTTGAAAGAGGACGAATGGTATCCCTACCTAATATACAAATGGCAGGATGCCGAGTGAATTATTACGTTACGTGTCGCAATCACGCTTCTGTTTACCGCGGGTTGAAAATTCACGACAACAGTCATCGTACGGCAATGCGCCGCTGGAATGTCTCCCATGTGCGCTTTTACTATTTCGATTTTCCGTTTCACAGATATAAATCATTGTACGCCAGTACAGCCTTCATTAATAAGTATATCGTAGTTTTTTTTGGAATAGTATATACCCGGAGTCTTTAACTGAACGGAATATACTCGAGGATACATTGGTGATGCGTATCAAGTCGGCTGACAACGCAGGACACGCCCACGCGTACTTGAGCAGAGATCCGAAAGGTAACTAATTAGTATTAATTTCCTATTTTCATTGTGTGATATTTGAATGATATATTGATATTGAATTATACCCGAATATTTTCGGCTGACACTCGTCAGGGGTAATCGTCAGCAACTAGTAAAGAATTGAAAAGAACATTGTAAGTCAACAATCATATGATGTTTGACATATCGCGATTTCAGAATGCTCTTATCAACCTATAAATCGGTATATATAATTCATATTCAGCTAATTACCAATCGGTATAGCGAAATCTGGGCCATGGCGCACGAATATTCAATTGTCACGTCATAGTGGATTGACTTTGACAATTGAGAATATAGGGTAATTATAGCCCCTTTGGCGAAATATCTGCGCTATTGCTGTTGAACCGACTATTTTGACGGTGCTAACCATCCCATATCGATATACGTCGGCTGTATCCGGCGGTAATTGTCCGTAGGCTCATACAACATGATTTTTGGAATGTATTTACACAATTATGGCATAATTTTACAAATTGAAATTATGTTTGAAACACTAACACTGTTTAAAACAAGTTTTAAGCAAAGTGTTTTAAAACCTCGTTTGTTTTAAATCCAACCCTAATCACAGCTATATATATCCCATATATATCAATAGATTGATCAAGGAATGCATAAATTACAAAAATATAATTGACAAAGATACAGAACATCAAATCCAGTGAATATTCTATTTGGCGCTAGTAGAGTATGCACACAGTATTTTGAATTGCGGAATATATTACGTACATTTACAGTGCGTTGTACAAAAAATACAAATTCATTGGAATCGTTTAACGAAACAAGAGTATCACATAACGGTCGTTATAAGCTATAACGTTTTAGCATATGCAAAGAGAATTTGGTGGTATTTGCTCTTAAACTGGGTATACTGCGTCTAGCGTCTGCGTTGATCTAACAAGATCAAACGTGTTATATGTAGGCTAGGGCTCTTCAAAAATGACTTTTTTTCTCAAATCGTACTGGTTACTTGGTGAAATTGTTAGGTTACCTAATTTAAGCCTACACACAAAATTTGGTTCAATTCCGGCCAGTAACCGCTTTGCTACAGGAGAAGAAAGTTTTTTGAATTTGAACTAGAACTAGAACTCACTTTTGAAAACTTGCAACTTGAACTAGAACTATACTCACTTTTTAAATTTGAACTATAACTAGAACTCCCGTACTCAATTTTTAAAACTCGCAACTCGCAACTAGAACTACAACTACCCACTTTTCATTACTAGCAACTAGAACTAGAACTACTAATTTTTCAAAGTCTCAACTAGAACTAGATCTAGAACTGCTAACTTTCCAATATTTTCAAATAGAACTAGAACTACAACTACCCACTTTTCAAAATTATCGACTACAACTAGAATTACTCACCTTTCAACACTTGCAACTAAAACTAGAACTACAACCACCCGCTTTTCACAACACGCAACTAGAACTAGAACTAGAACCACCCACTTTTCACAACACGCAACTAGAACTAGAACTAGAACCACCCACTTTTCAAAGTCCGCCACTAGAACTATAACTACTCAAAACACGTTGCTTAGTTGACTGTCAACTAACTAAATTGGTAGTTCGCACAAGTCTGCATACATAATTCGAAATGATTCGAGATGTCATTGTTTTTATGAATGGCTAAATTGCGTGCGCGGGAAATACCGTGGTAGTAATTTTGTTATGTCACGGTGTTTCGCGCGCTGCCGTGGCGAAGTCGCGCGTCACGACATCTCATATCAACGATTTATGATATCGCGTTACAGAATTTCTATATCAACCAGACTTGGTCAGCTTGATAATTCTAATTCTCGAATTAGATGGCGGTAATCTAATTTTAATCTAATTTGTGAAATGTTACCTTGATCTCATTTTAATTCTAATCTAATTTCTGGTTTTCCTGAAAATGCTACAGGAGAAACGAGCCAAGCTTGCTGTACAGACATTTGCAATTCTCATGGATATGGGAATGACATTCGCATTGATATTAACGGAACTTGAGTCAATTTTTAAAAATTCGGATTCAGAGTTGAAATCAACTGTGTATGCGGTATATAATTCTAATTATTTTGGATTCAGAATTGAATTGAATTTTCAAGTTTTTGCGAATTCAGTAGTTTAATTTAATTTGGAATAAACTGTCTAGCTATAATTCTAGTTCTAATGTATTTTGTAACAGTTTGAAATTTTCGATATGTCCAAGTTTCACGTTGCGTGGAATTCGTACAGTCCCGTTTGTAAGCTCAGTTACTGGGATACGATGTAATCTCATTTCGGCTTTGGTTTGAAGTCTAATTTATAGATCCTGTGTAAATACCGCGTGACTGGCGTTACGTAATGTTAGCGTATACGTTATATATATCAAAATTCAAATGGTACCTCATCGTGATTTATTGAATTTATGAAATATAGCCTCCGTGACATTACCTGAATATTGAATTGAACCAATACACGCGAAGGTACACGGGTACTTGTCCTTGTAGCCTATTAGTTTGAAAATTCTGAATTTATTATAAAGTAGGCCTGATTATTTTTTATCAAATCTCACTGGTAACCCCACGAAATTGTTAAGCTGTCTAAAAGAACGACGCTTACCAATTTCTGCTCAATTCCTACCGGTAGAAGCGAAGTTATTGCGGTTGAAAATTTTGGATTCGCAAAAATAACCTGTACCGTGGCTGATCCCAGAATCATTGATGACAAACTCGAATAACTTCGCTTCTACTGGTTGGAGTTGCGTTGCTTTTGTAGACAACTCATCAGTTTTATGCAGTTGGCCGCCGATATTTTTTATCAATAAAACGTGACAGATTTACGCTTACAGGACAAGTTTGATAATCGCTTGAGTATGAAGAAGTAATTCGTTACTGACCATTTGCCCCGATATGCCCCCTCCCGTTCTAAAACAAGGCCGATACTTTCCCACGATTTAGCCGCGGCCCATTCAAGTGATCCGTCAAGTCTCTACGTCATAATCGGTCCCATTGTTGCTTCCGCTGACAATTGCGAAGTGAAGTGTCTATGTTTGAAGTGCTGGACACCAGCTATGGTGTTCCGGCGAACTTGCTTGACCCGCAAACTCTGTGATACATATCCAAGTGATTATGTTTTAGCTCTGTACAAAAATCTGTATACTGACTTTTGATCAATTTGGATTTTTAATGGTGGAAATAGATTTTGGGATGAGTATGCAGCACTTTTACTGGTGAAGTTGTCACAACCGCATGGTGACTGAATGTGAATATATTTCGACGATCGCGCCTGTTGGTAATGCCACCATTCGACTTGTGTTATTCATTTTGCAATTTTAAAAGTACCCGCCCAAGCAATGGCGTATAGACAGGATGTAGAATCAGAGAACTCTCCCCCTTTACAAGCTTGACTCTACCCCCCGAAAATCCCTTATTGTCTTCTCGGAGAAAGTAATTTGCTTATCCCTTATTCTGAATACATTCGCATATTGTTCCTATTTTTTCTTCGCGCCGTTGTTTCGAATCTCAAATTTCAAATTCGACATTTCATGCCGGTGACGTCATATTTTGTGATACGATTGTTGATATACGATGTTCTTTGCAATTCTCTACTAGTTGCTGACGATTACCCCTGAAGAGTGTCAGCTGAAAAAAATCGGGTTCATTTCAATATCAATATAGCCTACTATGCAATTGTATATTGAAGTTATGTACCTCCAAGAAGCTCTTCTACAGCTTTGTGAGCAAGTCATTACTGAATAAAATCTATCTAAATCTATATTTTTATACACTGTAATTGACATATGTTTATGGGTATAGAGACTTTAACACGAGCAAGATTACCTGATCCTTGTTGCATTTGCATTTGTACATAGATTTAACCCGATTAGGTAATCTACTATAATTTAGAACATTGTCTGTTCCCAAAATACCCTTTCTCTCCCACTTTCGAATTACTTGACGTTTTGTCTCGGTTAGCGGCGCGCCCGAGTCCTACGATAAACTGCTAAAAACGCGCGACAATTTCTGTTAGCTTGTGGACTGCCTCGTCAATTATGCGCTGATTGAGGCGACCCGCTGGGAAGTTGTATTTATATGAGGGTCGAATTGATCACTTCGCGTTTGCTGATACGATTGTTGATAGCCTATCAAATGTTCTTTCAATTGTCTACTAGATGCTGACGATTACACCTGACCAGTGAAGCCCGAAAATATTCGGGTTCATTTCAATATCGATATATTATTCGAAATTTTATGCAGAGTGAATGTGAACATATTATCCAATCGTATTTGATAGACCTACGTCCGTGATTCAGCCTCGTAAACTTGACAAAAGTCAGATTGCGGGAAGCCCTCGATGTAGAATTTTGTAATTCGCTCATTGTGACGTAGTCCGTTTCCGGGCAGCGCGAATGAGTTTCCGCTTTTATCTTGTCAAGGACTTTGGCAACTTTCAGTAAATAACGATATATTTAAGAAGGTTCGTTATTGCTCAGCACAAAACCGCAGAGGCGGTCGCTGTTCTGCAACAGGGTAGTGGGGTACGTCTGCCTTTTCAAAGCACTCAAGTAGAATTACGCTCGTAAATACCTGCTAAAGTACAAGTATTTTTTTCAAGTAATTTAAACGTGGGTATTGCAGGCCTGGTTTTGGGTAAAAAGGTGAAAACTGTTGACGAGTAGATGTAGCCGAAAATCGTACCCTCGGGAACATATATCTTATGTTGTAACAATCTACGCGGCCAGCGCTGAATATCACAGCAAAACGTATCGATTTCCTAAAACAAATACCAATCATTTATTTTCTTCTAAGCGTGAATACCCCGGGGCGTAATATACTCGGTCTAGGATGTTTAGGGACTTGGAATTATAGCGTATACAAAATAGACTATGGTCGGCTGCTAAAAGACAGGCTAGAAATTACGAGGGCAATAAGTTTGCTGTGATTTTGGGTGGATTATCTCTGTTTACGGATGGTATCGGGCAGACCGCGCGTTTATGGGATCGAAAATGCGGTTTTCAAGACAGTTTTCCGTTAGCGGCACTTAAACGCGGTTATATTTGCTGTAATGTTCAGGACTTATTCACACTGGTTAATGCTAGTGATGGGGCAGCTCGTGTAGAAGAGTGCGTA
>ATSW01000823.1:0-12138 GCA_000444245.1 Botryllus schlosseri
GAACAACACTTTGTCTCGTAATCGCGAATATAGTTAGACTCAATCTGATACATTTGGCGTTCTTTAATTTTCACAATGGGGTGACAATATTAAAGCAAGACATTGAGTGACAACATGTTGCGCGAAGCTTGTAGAAAATATTTACTTTTGATAAAGCTATCGCAAATTATTCTGTTTTATTGTAGTGTACGAAGATCTACTAAAATGTGACTGGCTCTGGATCCGCCAATGCGTCGAAACTGATATTTTAGTCATCACATCTCAAGTGTCGCGGTCAGACTAATCAAATTATTGGTTGGCCTTGCAAGTTCACAATCTGTGCAATCCATTTTTGATAATATTACTAATTTCGGAAATTATCTCGCGGGCCACTCAAAACCTTCTTGCGGGCCACGGGTTGGCCGGCCCTGTGCTACGGGGAAATCACTATTTCGCAGATATGTTCCTTCTGCCGACATTAGTGGCCTTGCGCAGCATGTTTTGGATGTCGCGATTGCCTTCCATGGCAAGAAGGAAGCAGTGGAGAGGACTAAAGGCGTATATTTTCAGTACTCGAAATAAACTTCCTTTCACTACTATGGACTCGTTTCACAATTAATACATGATACGGATTCGATTCGGTTTGGCTGAAGTGGCAAACATACGTCATGAGGAGACGTGATTACACACTAACCCAAAGTTAGCCGTAGGCTGGAACCTTAACGACATCGTTAATCGGAATCAGTCGAATAATCTGCAAGAGACTCTCGCCTTAATGCTTGAGAATGTTGCATCCTTTCGGAATTGAAGAAAACGGATTTGAAAAGCTGGATATATGCCTACATCAGCCCGAACGCGGAGAGCGGACTTAATTCCATGTAACAGAGAATGAGCCATCATTACATTCCTCTGCCATTTGAATTTGAGGGTTCTGCATACTTGCCTCGACGACTTTCAGTGAAAAGGAATAAATTATTCACCTAGACCAGGGGTGGGCAATTATTTTCCTCCGCGGGCCAAATGAGACGTAGAAAATACGTTGGCGGGCCGCGTGAAAATTTTTAGCTATTTTCTCCAGCCTATTTTAATTTTATTTCTAAATTATGTTGTTAATAAATGCTGCTCAGTGAATGTTTTGTTTGGTAGTGGTGGTTTAATAAAAAATATATATTTGCCGTCATGATTCGAAACAATGTTAAACATGATACATTTGTAACTCTTCTCAAACCGCTGTGCACGATCTTCTATTAAGACACTAAAAAGTGGTTCTTTTTAGGCACGCCCCGTTTTTTATGATAGTGAAAAAATTCGCGCGCAACCCTACATCATGATATCACGACATATTAAAAAGAGCAGCCAGAATTCTAACAATCCGAATGGATAGTTCCGTGGCATGGAAGTTAATGGTTGTTGTTGAGATAATTCCGTACATCTAAGTCGGACATTACACAGAGCAATAGCTAAACCGTAAGCTGGGGTAAATCGCGCGAAGCGCAAAAATTATTCAATCAACTTCAGATTCGTGCCTCGGTTCAGATGCTTTCAAAATTCATCTCTTGTAGCAATGCGGCTAATGGTTGGAATTGAACTAAATTTGGTGTGCAGCCTTTAATTAGGTAACCTAACAATTTTATCAAGTAGCCAGTACAATTTGAGAAAAAAAGTCATTTTCAACACCCCTAAATTGTATATGGGAAAATACAAAGCTTGTCTTAGTTGCTGCATTTCGAGCAGTGTGCAGCTCAAATAGCCTTGATGTTGAGCGAAGTTGGCAGTTTTTCTGAAATCCATCCTCCCTTGTCCGAGTGTTTCGTGTTTTTGTCATAACTTAAATCCTCAATCTCAACGACATGCTCGGCAAAAACCGAAATGACGGGTTTACCCGTAACTCCAGTTGTGCTCTAGACCTTATTTGAATTTCAGCTTTTGGCTTTCTCTTTTTGACATGCCCGTTCCTCCCACCCGTGATCGATACGATTAGTCATATAGTAATTGCGAGTACTGATTGACTTGTTTTACGAATTAGGGATTTGGAAACGCCTCACGTAACAATTTGAAACACGTAAGTAGGGCGAGGCACAATGATTCGAGTACTCGAATCTGAATCGAGTATTAATCTTAATGATTCGAGTCGAGTAGTAAAAGACGATTTCTTCGAGTACTGATATGGTACGCTCCTCGCCATTGAAAGTTAATTTATCAATGAGAATTATTGTTTCAATACTAATTTTCACTGTTGAAGCCTTGAAACCTTGATTGGCGGTATCGTAGCATACGAAACATATAGTACAAAGCTACGAAAGTTGCTGGACGAAACACATTTCCGAAGTCATGATTATCCCACAACATTGTCATCAAGTGGAATGAAATCGATGTGGTCGGAAAGATACTAAAGCATCTGTAATGTGACGGATAACAGGCATTATATTCTTGGTGGTGGCATAAACGGTACATATTTGAACTTTGACGTATTACATTCTTTCATGGCGTCATAACGAGTGATACTCTATTACTCGACTCGACTCGAAGCATATTACGTGATTCAGAATCGAATCACACAGGTACTCGATTTTGCCCAGCCCTACACGTAGGCTTACCGTATAATGCGTAATGTGACAATGACAACAAAGAAGGCTGCATGGTCCTAAGCTTTATGGAAAGAGTGATTTCTTGAGAATCAAATTGTTACTCATACTTTGCCATATTGCCTTTATTTTCAATCTGAATTACGCATACGAGGTACGTTGGTAGCGTAATCGTGGCATATTAATGAACATTGAACAGGCTTCATGAATTTCCTGTTTAGTTGGTACAACCTATGGATTCAGTCCTCGCGTCAACATTCAATAAGCAGGTTTAATGTTACGAATTCCAAGCAACCTCTCGCGGGCCGCATGGAATGACTTCACGGGCCGCATTTGGCCCGCGGGCCGCACTTTACCAAGGTCTGACCTAGACCCTACAATTGGTGTTACAATTATGGGAGCATGTCAATATTATTAATATGTTATTATTGAAAATAATTGAACGCCTGGCCGAAACGCTGTATTTCGATTTCAAAAAGTCCGTGTGTACACTGTACAAATACCAAGTACATTGAATTTCTAAACTTTATAGTACGACTGAGCCGATTTTCTATTCAGCCATTACAGCGAAAATGGGAGATTTTGGTCAAAATAGCCCATGGGTCCAAAGCAAGAGCCAATTTGAAAAAAATTGGGGTCATGTTCGGAATCGGTGCTCTTCCGAACCTTAAAAACCCTCTTACTTTGTCTGCCTAAAAAGAGTGTTGATCTGTGTAATTTGTCTAAAGGGGTCCGTGACAACAAAAAGGTTCGGAGTCACTGAAGTGAGCAGTTTCAAAAAGTAGGTTTGTTCGAGGATTCGCATACTATTATGTGCTAATCGGAGATGATAATTTTTGAAGGCGCGGGTGATTCACGAAACATAAGAATGCGTCGCGAAGATAAAATTCATATACCGCGGTGTAGGGATTATTCCGCTGAGTTGGTAGGACAATTTCACTCGTAAACTTACTTCAAAAAACTTAACTCCGGAAAGTAAGTATTTTTGCCAAAAGTATCACGTAGAAGTGGAAGTAGTTTAAACACATAACCACATGAGTAAGTATAGTGCAACTATATGCAAAACGAACTTGTGTACTATTAAAAAGTAGGAGTACTTAGTACCTGACCACCAATAGCCTCAAGACGGTGTTGGGGTTTACACAGCGTCCAGGTCAATTATGGATAAACTTGGATGCCATTCGCCGCGCCCGTAACCGCGTATACGTGCTTATCAATCAACCAAATGTTTACATTCGCCACCAACTGGCAATGACTCTCTATGCTTTACCGGGGAATCGCAGTTTTGATTATTCAAGAAATAATTTGTTGAGTGTTTTGAGGAGACAAGCGGCTCGGTGAACGCCTGTTCCGCATTCGACGGAACGAAATGATCTATCACAGCACTTGAAACCGGTCCTCAGACGGGGTAATGGAAAAATCCTTATCGACGAATATTTGTCCGACCAGACGCCCGTTACGTAAACAAGATATTTCCGTCACAATAGTCCACTTGTGACACGACAAACTCCGGGAATCTTGTTATCGCGATATTCCGTTCGATTATGACGAAACGGGCAATAAATCATGCGCGTGCCGATAAAGCGTTAGTGCCTCAATAACGGCCCGTACTTTGGATGTTTGTTCTATAGACGAATACGTGCCCAATCGCGATATCTCGGAGTTCGCGTGTACGATGCAAAGAGTCAGTGAGAATTTGAGATAAGGCAGGAACAATGCACTGCACGACACACAGACGCAAGTAGGGTTTCTAGAGCATTGGACAACGGTATTGTTTTCTAGTGATCCCTTCTTAAACTGCGGCTTGCCCGAGCACTAATTAAAATTCATAATATCTTTTATCTGCTTTATAACGCCCTTCGCGCGTACAAATCGTTCCCGTCGCAACGTTTTCAGTGAGCTCACTGTAAGCATGGATGTAACAAACAGTGGGGTATTGAAAAGTTGGGTATTTATTTGTTTCGTGAATCGATACTTCACCAATCTGAGACAATTTGGGACAACAACGTTCAAGGCATAGAGATATCCAAAAAAGTACAAGTACGTCCTCACTGACCAGAGACCACGTCTGATGATTTGACATATTTCAAGCGGTTAATAATAATCGGATGTGGCTCCTTCTTAATATGCCATACGTATCTTACTGACTTTTGGAACGACTAATGACCTTGCAAATATGTGCGATCTTGAAATATATATATGCAGCCGGGATACGGGGCTATTCACACGGTTTTTATGACCATTTTACCAGTGCTGTGGGTTCGGCTCTTTTCAACACCGACTCCAGCTCCTACTTTGACGCCACACACTTTCTATATACCGACTCTGACTCTGACTGCGACTCCGGGAATTTTAAATTCGCCAGCTCCGACTCCTAATATTACCATCTTTACAGAACTCCGACTCCGACATTCCTATAAATCTACTCGGGAAATTATACTTCTTTTACATTTTTTAGACATATATGGTTCACAAAAATTACGGAAACTGTACTCACAATAGAATTTTAACATTGTGATGTTTCAAAAACGTAGAAACTTGACGACTTCTGTAACTGCAACGTACTTTTTTGTAACATTTGGTTCGATTTTGAAATACATGGAGTCGGAGACGGAGCCTTTTAACAAACTCCGACTTCGACGCCAGCCAGTACGTGCATATTCCTCAACTCCGACTCCGACTCCAAGGACTGCTACAAATTTTATGTGACTCCAACTTCGCCGACAACAAGAGACAATTTTATGAAACTCCCGACTCCAACTCCACAGCCTTGCATTTTACTCCTGAAGGCGAAGAAAAGCATCTCAAAAATACTGTCTACTTTTTAAAAGTCAAAGTGTTGAGACTGAGCATCATTGTCAAAAGAGTCTTCAAATAGAAATTCAGTATATTATGGATGTACTCCGGCAAAGGTGATGTACTGCGTTACTGACCACCTATACGAGTCCATTAATCTCTGATTTTAATACTCCACAAACCGCAACAACATCTTGGCAACGCGCACGGCCAATTACCGAAACCCTTCGGTGTATATACTTGAAAAGCTGTGGGAATAATGTATATCGTTATCTGTCGACACACGGAATGCTATTAGCTGTCGCCTCGCAGGCCACCTACGCGCCTACACGAGGGTCTGACGCGCCTGGTTTATTCAACCCTTATCGAGAACGATCGGTCATCTGATGTAGATGGATTATGAACTTGCTTGTATGATATTCCGCAGGCTCTTCCCAACTCGCTAAACTGCGCCCTAGCAGATTAACCTACAGCCGCTAGGATTTCGTAACGGGGCGTAAGGCACTAGAACGCCATCCCGCAACAATGGCCGGCTTTAGTGTAGTATTACAACCTAAAGATTTGTTATTATACCTTTTAGCTGCGGAATTATCTCTGGAGTAAGATTAGAGCGCGCCTCAAATACAGTTAACGGCCCGTGGGATGATATCAAGTGAGGCATTGTTGTCTTACGGATGATGGAGCTTAGTCAATACGCGTGTTCTGTTTGATTAGAATTAGCAGTGTGGATTCGTCATAAATCTCCGTTCCCGATTTGCCACGCCGTAATTTGATTGTTGTGTAATAAAGCTCGCATGTAAAATGTGTCAAAATTGGATCATGCCTGCGATTGGGAAGGCGGCGCTGGTTTCAAACTATTTCATATCTATTACCATTCCAAGTGCCACTGTTAAGCAGTGAGCTACGTCACAATAATGAAAAAACCTCACAATGTTGAATATACAATATCCGCAAAGCTATAAACACACATTCGAGAATGACTTTGATATGTTGATTTCTGCACTATAGCTAATGCATGTAGCTACCAAAAGTGGTCAAAAACGAGGTACCGATACGTTTTATGAGTAGCCTATTCAAGTAGACTTTGCCTACTTGGCGCTTCTCAATCAAGTGATTATATGTATTTACTAATTCCAATTATACCCAACAGTTATTAGGGGAAAATAGTTACTTTTTTGACCTGTGACTTTGTAAAGTGGTAGACAATAATGCCAAATAACTTCTGTATCACAGTAACCCAATATATATTCGAAAATGTCACCAATTTACAGCGTCATTACTAGGGCGATTTTTGACATGTCAAAATAAGTCATAAGTTTGTCAAAATTGTAGCGTTGGGTTAAAAAATTGTAAAATTGTTAACAAAGTCAAAATTTGTTTGACCCCTGCATTTCGTTTGTATCGTAGATTTTGCACTGTCGGTGAACTTATTATTTGATATTTTACATCTTGTAGCCTACCTTACAGGCCTGCCGTTGTAGACGGTCCATTGTCTGCTCATTGTGAATCATAAACGGTCAATTGAAACAAATAGGTTAATATGGTGAGTGGTCAACGTACCGCAATATCCTGACAGCAGCAAGACTCCTTGGGCATTGCATGGATCTTATATCAGGAAGCGAATGATGAAAACTGTGATGTAGACAACATTGCCAGAATGAAGGAACACGGTGTTTCACCAGCACTTTACGCACAACTTCAGTGTTGTCAGCAAACAGCTTCTGCCGTTGAACGTACTTTTTCCATTCTTGGCCAGCTACTTAGTACGTACAGACGCTTTTAACCCGAGAATGTAGGAAAGTATCTTTTGTTATACTGCAACAAATTTTAGTTATTTCTACCACAATACGTGGTGTAGCTATACACTGGAATTCTTCATTGGACCAGATTTCGTTAAAATACAAGTTCTTTCACGTAAACATTTGTCAGTTTTCAAGTGAAAAACGTGTTTTCCGGCCTAACTACTTCGTAAGGACAAACAGTTCCAACCCGAAATGAAGATGAGTGGTACAATTGTAACATTATGTGCGCCAACACCTAATTTGCATACGTGAGGTTAAATTAAGTGTCTTTAAGTCGGAAATTTCAAAATTGATTTTTAGGTCAAAATATTCCGGGTTTTCAAACCAATTTTCAGACCTTCTCTTTCAATTTGCAATTAAAGTTTTGACAAGTTCAGGAAATCGCTAATTCTTCTATGACTAATTCTACCACGTCAATAGCTATCCCGGTAGAGTGTGGTGTTGTCGAAACCAATATGCGACTTCACCACCGCGTTTCCGAATACATAACGTGTATTCGGCGTTACGGAGAAAGGGTCGTTTACGAGGTGTTAACAGGAATACTCCTTTTTAAAGAGTCGATCACTAACACACTTTTTACGAGACAATCATAACACACCATAAGAAACGTCGTGGAGGTCGTTTCGGGTAGGAGTTAAAAGGCTATCATTTTTTATTATTCAACAGCGGCATAAACGCTTAGACGTTACACCGGCTGATTTGTGTTTTGGAGCACGCTGAAAATGCGAAGGATAAATCCACTGCTTAATGAGGTACGAAAAACTTGGTTAAACACACCAACAAGATTGTCGTCTTAAAAGCTAATTATCGCTCTCATCCCTTCATCTTTCGCGGAAATGAACGAATTTGCTAGCGCAATAATGCGACGTGGCCCGATCGGGCAATCGATGCGTCTTAATATCGCTGCGCTTTGTGTTAGTTGTGAAAATCACCGGGGCGCATTACTGCACTGAGCCCGCGGCTTAATGAAGACAGACGACCGAGCGGGCCGTAAAAAGGCGGGCTTGCGTTTCGTCATGTTGACGGCACGCTAAACATCAGACTGATTAGGTCAGTTCTCATGGCGTCGAGGTGAAAAGGTTCCTGCGGAGTTCGAATGGCGCTATCAATCTGCTTGCGTTACACCGTAAACAGCGCGGGTCGTAAAACACGCCTGTTACGGTAATTGAAACGTGTCGCGCCCGGGAAGACAAATGCGCTATTTTGCATTACGCTTTCCAGAAAGCCGTTAATGTGCGATTGGAATATAAGTGCGAGTACGCGGACCTATCAAACTTTCAACGCAAATTGCCTACCGGAAATACATGACATCGTTTGGATTATATTACCTTCGCGGAAACATGACGCTGTCTGCAGCGTAGATAGAGTTCGCAATGTGATTCTCACAATAGTTGGCATAGGAACGCCACTTGTGGAGATTGGACTTGTGGGATCATTAGAGCCGGGATAAAGCAAGTCGTTGACATATTCGATTGCGAGTAGGTTCGAATATTCGAATCCGAATCGAATATCGATTATGTAACGATTCGAATCAATAGTGTGAGTCAATTTATTTTCAGGCAACTAAAATATACCACTTCGCGTCTGTTTGTTTGTGGTATTCATGGTGTTTATCGAAGACTATGTTCATTCACACCATGCCGATTTTCTTCTTCTTTATTCTGTAGCTGCCGACTTGTAACACGACCCACTTCTACCCTTTTCTATGACACCGCTTACGCTGATGAGATGGCGAGGAGCAGACCAGATAAACTTCAACACTTTGGTAGAAATTCTGGAGTTGACCACGGTCGGTCTCCAGCACGCAACCCATTGGTGTTGCAGCTGTGGTTTATACCACTACACTACTGCGCAACTTACGTCACGTATGTAATATTTAAATATTTCAAAATATAGTCTCAACATTGCGTTTCTGCCGCTGCAACCACGAAGCTTCGGTTAGACTTGTCTCAGCACCCAAAAGCATATTGCACGAGGATACCAATAGTAATAGTAATAGTGATCGACCCTCACTGCAACAAGGCGCTACGAAATATGAAATAATTTTGGATGACATGAGATTAACATCATTTTTCTAGTGCCCTCGAAAGGATTCCAATTGGAACTATAAATACATTCAAGTCATTATTACAGTTATGACGTGATAGTCGATAATATTCGAGCACTCGACTTAAATTCGAATCACCTAGGACCTAGGTCCTATTTTGTCCTAAACGCGGGTCCATTAAAGCTCGAGTTAAATCTTTAAACCAGTGATTCTCAACCGGGGGTCCGCAAAGCATTTTCAGGTGGCCCGCGAAGCCTCTAAATTTACAAGATCGTTCATAACCTAATTCTTATTTTTTTAAATTAGGAAAATCACGAGGCGGTTTTTCTTCATCGCTAGTAGAACTCACATCAACACAATGGCCGTCAAAGATGAAATATCCTGCTGTGCAGACTCATTTTAGATGCTAAATTTCCAAGAGCCTACTTATACAAATATTTTGCTGTATAGAGATGTTTTATTGGGGATTGTATAAAAGATAAATAGTTTCATTAGTAAGGTCAATCATGGTCACTTGGAAATGCTTACAAATTCCATTTTCTTCTGTGATATACATAACTACTTTCCATAAGAACTTTAAGATTAGCTGCTAAATAGAAATGAACAGGCTTGACGGTATATGTTCAATAAAAAATTGTTTGGTGCCATAATTGTTGCGATCATGCCCAATTGTGTCGTCGGAAGCGTTACCCGTTATCATTACATTCGTCCCCACCCTTCTCTGTCTGAATGGATTTTCAGCACTCGTTATCATATCAAATCGAAGGCGCGGATTTTCAAGACACGACCACGTATTTTCAAGAAATGCAGTTGCAGCATTCGCTTTGAAATAATAAAAGTCAACCCAATTTCTACATGAATAGTGCGATGTCATTTTCAAAAAGAAAATATCATTTTGTTGCTGTTTATCACTAGCCCTACAGTTATTATTTGCAGAAGACAGATGACGATTGTGTGATAATTGAGCTAAATTTGAACTAAAACGTCGGGGGTCCGCGGGGGTCCGTGATGGTACAAAATGGGTCCGCGAAGACTCCGTCCTAACGTGTGTATATAGTGTAGCGTGTAGCATCATTATTGCTGGAAAACTTGAATACCTGGGTGATTCGATTGCGATTTAAATAATAGAGCTCGACTCAAGTTTTCTAGCATCGCTGTGACGTCACGCTTCGGAATACGCCATGTAATACAATTTGGAGCTACTGAAACGGCATGAAAGTCAGTAGTAGATACAGCCGGAAATTATCTGCGACGAATACTTCTACTTTTTCCGAATACTCAAAGAGTCAAGATAGCATGCTTATAGCTCTAGTTGCCATATATCTGCTATAGGCCACGGCGATTCAATTTCAAATGGTAATCATCTAGTAATGTCAAGTCACAGCCGTAATACGTAATTACTCTTCAAATCTCAATCTACTTTACGTATGAGTTGCTCATTAGGACTGGGCACAGCGATTCGAGTGGAATAGTTTGAGCAGATACTGTCAAGTAACGAGCTTATACGCGCCTTTCGCACTGATAGTTATTTTATAAACAGAAAGTCCTTAGCCGTCGATACTTTCCTCCCACCGCGGGAGCCTGAAACCTAGGTCCGTCATATCACAGTGTCCAAAACAAGTGACGTATTGTAACACAGGGCTGCGCAGTGCGCATGCTCGTGGGAAATATTGATCGAAGAGCAGCACCGTCATAAAGCGCTATTAAATGACTATAGTCGTGGTGAAGAAATACCAAATTATCGTTGCTGCGAGGTATCATTATTTTGTTTGTGCCCACTAAAACGTATGAATAAATATGAAACTCACAAAGTTAACCTTTTTGCAATGGCGTCATATTAGTTGATACCTGAATGCTCAACTCGAATCGAAATCGAATCGCCGATTTAATCGATGTTTCCCAGACGTAATTATTCAACATTGAGCTAATTACGATATAGGTAGCTTCTAACACACCCTTTACTGCGGTGTGAGCAGACGGTACAGCGAATAAAGCAGCGTCACAAACCACGTGATTTCCCTATACATTATCTCCATAAGACCTGTGCGGAATGCTCATTTGATTAATCGGATTTGCTCTCAAACGATAGTTTGAATCGGGACCGAGTGTGACTGTGCAAATAGCAAGCGCCGTTTCAGAGCTTGCGGTTTCCTATCTGCCACGGAATCGTCACGAAAAATGATAGATCGCTCGCGAAGTAACTGGCGCTATTTGACCGACAAACAGACCACGTTCATGAGAACTAGTCTTCGAGAACTCCCTGGAAATGAAATCGCTAGTAACAAGCACCTCACCAGTAATGTGTTTGCAATAAATGTCGTACGACAACTCCGGACTATCCAACCAGAGTGCGATATAGGCCAGTTGCAATATAGCATGTGTGGAAAATGGTCGTATAGGGGGTTTTCCAAAAATTTTACAAGCACCGATAACGAGTAAAGTATCGTGTGCTTATCTCGAGTCGTGTATTTTGACTTATAATTGATCGCTTTACCTGTAAAAAGCATAGTAAACACACGGGTCCAGTGTAGGATACCAACATCTGCGCCTCGTTCATTATTGACACGTATGGGTTTTAGGAATTTACCCTGCATTCGACGGGAACGCCGCTGCCTTTGATGAAGTGCAGTGTTTGTTTAGTGCAAGCCCGTAATTAATAGGATATCTCAATCTATGTCCAGCGCCGCATAAATTCTAATTGCTGATGCAATTATGATAATCATTTCAGTTTTTTAGTCATTCTAGAATGCATTGACCCTTTGTACATGGATTGATTGGGCCTGAGATTACGCGCTAATTCGTGCTTAAAGGTCGGCGCGCAAAGAACGCATACGCTTACTGTTACGTGTTGCATCTGCAGATCTGACGATGAGATGAGTATTTATCGCCGGCACTTGATGTATGTACGCTTTCGCCCTTGGTTGCTGAG
>KE604971.1:0-10785 GCA_000444245.1 Botryllus schlosseri
GCCAAAAAGGTTGAGAACCACTGTAATAGAGGCTATAGCAAAAAAAATCGGATTTCTTTCAATCGATACCAAACAATCACAATCAAGTTAACGGTCGTTAACTGGACTTCATGATCTTCGCCTCGCAGACACCTCAACAGAACCACATAAAAGAATCTAATATCAGCATTAAATGAAGATTCGAAGTTTACAATATTACATTTGAGTTGCATTATATTTTAAGATAATTTTAATTCTTGAATGTTCACCGGTCCGCACCATTTTTTAAAGTTTTACCGGTCGGCGAGGTCAAAAAGGTTGAGAACCATAGCAGCCTATAAAGAACGCCAAGCGTCATTGTCTGTCGATTAGTCACTGGATATGTTTACTTGCGTGCATTTACATATTGGTAATTACTGCCTAGTTGTAAGTATAGCCCGGAGATGGTATATGTCAGGACATGTGCAGCGGCCTTTGCAAGCAGGACTGCTACACATGGCAGCGAATTTAAAATACCTCACTTTGGCAGTTCCATGAAGATGCCGCAAAACTTTAGTTTGTATCTCCTCATCGTCGTATTCTGCGTTATACATACGCATCCATTAACAATACCAGTACGCTTTGGTCGCTTCCGTGACGAAAAATCGTTTGAATGAAGGAAATCTTTTATGCGATAGTCGGTAGACGGTTCGGAATGATATGATTTTGGTGTTGAAATGTAAATTAACTTCGCATAGGTGTTAATTTAGGACCTGAGTTATCAGTATGCGATCCATTTCATGAGATAAAGTGGTATTATTAGATCACGATAGTATAAAAAAGCATGGTGATATATAGAATAATAGTGACTTTCCAGCGGAGTGTTTTCAGGTTTACTGCGATTTAATCTATGATTGTTGCTGCTGTATTGTTATACGATGTGGCTGTATATTGGCAACAACTTCGAAAATAATTGTCACTGTGAGGACACCAGCATCAGTCACGAAAGCGCCGTCTAATGTTAAATTCGGCTATGTTATAAAAAATAACAGCGCCGCGAAGAGTTGCTCAATCGATGCCCCGTAAACTTTGTGCCGCCATTTAATTAGACCTGACTGTACTCGGAGTTAAGCAGCGTGACATATCTTAATTTACTTGATGATGTATGACCCAAGTTTCGAAACTATTTTGTGCAAGAAGATAGAAACTGGTGATTCTTGCATCAAAGCCCAAACTGCTATAGCTCTCTATTATGTATCAGGGATGTGCGTGTGTGTAGGTCGTGGATACGGTTAGCGGTTAGTACATAGCAATCTGGAATAGTCGACATCGCGCATAGTGAAAAGATGGCGGCTGTGGCCAGATTTTAGGCTTTGCGAAAATTCCAGCAGATTTCAGGATCTCTGCAGTTGCACACACTATCAATCTACATCTATTTAAAATCAATTATTTGTTATTCGAATGACAGATATCCGACCAACATAGTCGCACACCTGGTAAATTACTACGGCGAGTGGCATCATTCAGGTGTTCACCTCACCTTTGAGAACACGTAACTTACGTTTGTTCACTTACGTTTTCGTAACAATTTTCGATGCCACGCTTTTATTTTCAACAATTCCCCGGATTGCAGTAGGAGATGGCGCATTTCACATTCCCTGTCCGAACCATCGCTATGCGCTTTTGAACATAACAAACCATGTTATATGCAGTACCTGACGTGGTGTCAATCTTTTTGGTGACTACAACTACTGTCCATTTCAATGAACTTTGGTACCAGTGAGTGGACTCTGTCCGACTGCCCATTTTACTGACGATTCTGATTCTGAGTTTGGGAATGTCACACCTGATTTTGCTTGCATTACTATTGCGCCACGCGGATATATTTCTAGGTATTTGATAGTGAGGCAATGGAATGGTGGACCAGTAATGAGAATTTTGCACTAATTAACATTAGTCATAGGTTGCGGCTGGAGCACAACGCTCAAGACATTCAAAGGGTTCAAAGTTGTCGTGTTTGCTAAGTCCTGACGCAAACAATGCAGCGGATATTACCGATTTGTCGACACAATATGTAGTATGAAGCGATAAGCTTTCCTCCTTCTCAGCAAAACTAAATTTGAGAACTAAGGATATAAAGTATGCCTAATCAGTAAAGTTTTCTCAGCGTTCATTGATATATTTGCAGTTTTAGCGGAAGTGGTTGGGTTGTGTTGGTTCTGTATGGTAGTCGCTGTCATGATAACTTCCCTATATCTTTGAAGTTGCGAACTTCATACTGGGAAGGCGTTCTGAGTGCCTAAAGTATCCTGACATTTACTTTACCGCGATTGAGAAAGGATTTCCAGACTCTCGACAGACTATCGATCTTCAGTGAGTGTTTCTTTCGTTAGTGAAAAATCATTCGGTCAAATTCAACGTTCGATGATGCTAGTTGAAACGTTTGACTTGATTTCATCACGCCGAAATAGAGGAAATCGAATAGGAGTTTTGGTAGTATTTTGTATTTCCATTACCTTCATGCTGCAGACGCATTCTAATGGAAATAAATTTAGTATCCATGGCAGACACTATACAGAACAAACACGGTTTGGTCGCATATACGTACTATTATAGACACTCTAGTGTAATATTCACGCGAAACAACAATTTGGAAAGTAAAACAAAGCTGATCCGCTGCACACGAAAGTGAAACCAGTAACTAAGGTTGAACTTAAAACATTTGCTGCGATACCCAGCATCATATTGAATATTTACGCTCAACTGGTTAATAGGTATTCAGAATGGCGACTGAGATTGCGTCATTCACCGAGCAATAATGGCCAAAAAATCTCAAATTAGTCTACTATGTTGAATTTCGTTTGTCGTTTTACTTATTGCGTTGCTATTATTATACCCAGGGTTGCCTCCCACACCGTCCGAATTTCTCAGATTTGTCCTTATTTTGAATTTTGAGGGTGATGTCTGATAATACTACATTGTACTTTTTTATGACTTGTGTCCTTATAGTTTGTCCTTATTTTCGGCAACGAGGCCGTGATCATGACTGGGCGAAAGTAATGAGCTCTTTTCAGTCATCCGCTACTTAGAGTGGTTGGCTGCCCTTGGTTGTAGATCGATGTCTACGACAACCCTGATTATAACGTATATTTCAAAGTCTGTTGTTCCCACTGTTGCAGTACTAAGTTCATGTTCCATAATTCGGATTTTCACGTCATAGTTGTGATATTGGTATCACTTTCGAATCTGTTCGAATCTCTTTAGCGTGCCGATAACTCTTGATCAGAGACACGCGGAAAGTCTTCGAGATATAAATAAATGTATTTGTGCAAAGTGAGTGTGCTCAGACTCAGAGAGCCAGCTAGTGATGTATTCACCTTATCAGGGAATATTGCGCAGACGTAGGATTTCTTGGGTTGCATTTTTAAATTGTGGAAATTGGTGCAATTAGGTATGTTTGCATTCGCAAGTAGACCATCAAACTTACTAATGACTGAGAATAATTTAACATGCAAGTCAGCGTCTTGCATCGTGAAAGTTGATTTTTGACTCGGGGATTTTCCCTGCTCGTGCATTCACAACATTGATAGGCTTGAAAGCAATGTCGCTTTGTAACTGTGCTGTAATGGTACGCGTACAGTGGCATGATTACATGACTCTTCTGTGTATGGTAATCACTATCAGTATTGATAGGGACGTAAAACTCGAACTAAGGAACTACATCGCAAACGGCAAAATCAAGTAGTTTGGTCAGGGTTGACACTCGCGTTGTATAGTTACTATTACGACGATTATAGTAAATATTGAAGGGACCGAACGCAGACCCTAAAATAAATACTTGAGGTCAACCGTTGTTTACGTGCATTCGATATCGGACCCAGTTAATGTTTAGCATTAAAGCCGGATGAACAATAACTAGCTCTTGCCACACGAGAAAAACTAAAGCATCGCGGCGACGGGATCTCTGCGAGATCAGTCGCAATAGCAGCGAAGTACGCGCTTCGATGGTGTTTTTCGAATCTTCCCTAATAGGAGTGACAAATTCTCGTGTATGAGATGCGGAACTTATCTTGGGTCGAGGTGAGGACTGCCCGAAGTGCACAACCCGAAGTTAGAAGCATCAGAAGAAGAGAGACTTGAGAACCAGTGATATTCCATCTTGTCCTCACTTGAAGACGAATAGCAGTGAACGTGAACGCTAGCCTATACCAAAGTCATTGATATTCCGGTCTTTATGAAAATACCAATAGGACAAGAGGAACATCTATTTGATAGACTTTTACAAGTTGTTCCCTGTTTTAATCGCGTCGCAAACTATAGTGTGCACCGGGCTTTTAATTGAAGCAGGCTTTCTAGTCAAAATCAGACCAACCAGTTGGCAGCGGCTTTGTGAGATGGCGTTTGCCAAGGTTGCTTATGATCGATCAATCATTTGTTCGTCACGGATTCTGGCTGTTTTATGAATTACAACGTAGCATTGGGGCATGAGTGTGAGAGTTTGTCGCAACGTTCTTGGTTCGGCAAGGCGATTCAATTGTTTCGTAACTTATCTAAGTTTGTTTGTTTTAGTCATCTCAAATAATAGGGTTACCATAAGGAGGACACTTTTTCAAAATTTTCAGATTTACAATTGTGGAGTAAAATTCGGAAAAAATGGTAAATTTTTCCCGACTTTGTTGTTGGTTGACTAAAAAAAGGTAAACTTTTCGGCTTTCCGGTCCAACTACGGAAATAGTTTTTCTTTCACATTCTCCGTTGGTTGACTAAAAAAAAGGTCGTCACTTTCGTTCGAACCACGAGTTTAGTATTTAGCGTCATTTATGCCCATTTCTTAGCTCTAAAAGCTGTAAAGGAGGACGAATTCCCAAAAAGGAGGACATTTAGGCGTCCTCAGAGGACATTTTCAAAAACCTGAAAAAGGAGGACGCATGGTAACCAGACATGGGGTAATCGCGATTAGTAATCGTAATCGATTACGACGATTACAGCATTTTCAAGTAATCGTAATCGCAATCGATTACATTCGAAAAAATCCTGAAGTAATCGTAATCGTAATCGACTACTTCCCATATTTAATCGATTTCTTTGTGAAAGAACGATTACTTTTTATTTGTACAAGGACTGTGACATTAACTGTACAGTACACTCATGAACAAGGAATAGATATTATACCAGTTATTGAGAGCACAAACCTCTGATTTTCAAATGCCACTGCTCATTATTACGTCAGAGGTAGACTATTAGCTTGGCTCGTCTTTGCGTAGGAAGTGTCCACACGTAGTAAATAGATATTCGATGTACATTAGTGTGATTGTAAGAAAACCCACTGTGCTGTATATCGGTTTATCAATACATTTCAGACGCCGCTACCTCGCATCAGGATAATTAATCATAATCACCTCTCTGCCTAAGTTGAAATAGCAACTTTTGTATTGATGTTTGGTTATGCTTGGTTTTAGAATGTAATAGTTCTAATTCTATAGTTAAATGCAGTTTCACCGTTACTGCTTGGCGAGCAGTAGGCCTATATGGTACGAACGTACAGCAGACAAAGGTTTAAAATTTTGTACTCGTCAAATAAAACATTACGGTTTCCACAACGAAGCATTGAAATTCATAATTATAACATCTGGTATCTTGCAATAATTACTTTATTGTATGTTGGTCATTCCTGACCTCCGGTCTGTTATATAGCCAAAAGATATTGATTGTAGTGGCCCAAACAGCAGACTAAAAGAAAAACTTGCGTGAGACGCACACACAAATTGTCATGTCTAATGCTCTGTGGGTGCCCGGGTGGCATTTGCATCGTGGGCTCAGATTGGAAGGAATGGACTGCTAGTCACGCCCACCCAGCGCGGCTATTAACAATGAACACATACCCTAAGTTTTAGCCAATGTCTTTCTTTAATAGCACACTTCGTGGAGTCTCATGTTGGCCGAAACTGCATATGTCTTTTGATGTGTCGAGGAGCGGTATTGACTGGCAACTAAATGCCTATTACTATGAATTATGCATGTTTTATTTCTTGAGGGGGAGTCGTATGCATTTCGAGATCAAGCTATCTAGAGACATTTAAATCGCAAAGCTCAAAGAGAAATTCCAAGTTATTGAAATCTGTCGAAAATACTTTATAATTTATGTTGGTTTACAAAACACTTTTGAGTCCCCTCCAACCACGCTCCCCTCCATATTGGGGAATTGGGGGTGCGGCAGTTATGGACCTTGCAAGAATGCATATCATTGGGTGCGATAAACCGTCCTCAATAAAATGGGCAATGGGTACATAATGACGTAATAAGGAAATGTCCCATCTTTTTTAAAGACAGTTGTTATATCATTGGGCCTTTCCAGCGCAATCCATGTATTGTCTTCCAATATAACTACTACGATACAAAATAAATGTAATCGTGAGTAATCGTGATTACTTTTCCAATGTAATCGTAATCGTAATCGACTACTTCCCGATTTTGCTGTAATCGTAATCGTAATCGTAATCGCGTGATTCAGAAGTAATCGTAATCGCAATCGATTACATTCATAAAGTAATCACCCCATGTCTGATGGTAACCCTATCCAATAAGAAATATCACATCAAAAATCTAAATGACTGCAAAAAAAGTTATTTATTCATTACTCCATAAATTCTCCACGAGTAGTTACTTCTCAATACTCGATGCGATGTATTTTCTAGTCGCCTCGAGTGAGATACATAATTCTCTCAATTCGCTGCAGACGATGCCGGAGGCTATCTAGGACAGAATGTAGTAAACTGCTAAAAGCCCGAATGATTGTTAAAAAGGTAACAAGAAGTTTAATATGGGAAGGCCAGATTGTATTACCATTAGATACAAAAATGTATCCGTACTGTCCAAATAATCTTATTACTCGGTATAAATGGGATGATGTTATGTGTTGGCAATTCAGTTTTGGAGAGCCATAAAGTGCAAGGGAACCGTTACTACCTACATATTGTATGTTTAGCGGCAGTAAAATTGAGCATCGTGTCATAATATTCATTTTGGCTGACTACGGGAGAGGATAAATTATAATTATTCTTTCAAGATATTTCCCAAGAACGAACTGAGCATTATGATGACACTATGCGTTACTTTACTATACCTTATCAACTTCTTACAGTTGGTTGTCTGTTTTTTTTTCTCGATAGGTTTGCGTAAGTTGACAAAATTCGCTTCCTATGGGAGCAGGCTGTTTCAGCTTATAGTCCTTGAAGCTCACAGATACCCCAATATCAAATGAGTATGCGCACAACTCTTAAGCTCACTCAAAAACAGTTGAAGAAGATGTTGGAGGAATCGTATCGGATTTGTGGCGAAGACCACACAGATAAACTGAACCGTTATAAACCGATCCTCGATGTTTCGGTAGACGATTTGACGGAATCGGAATTGGCGGAAATGCCGGAAAAACTGGCGGATGTATTTATGTTCATCCTTGATCTTGACGACGGAATCGCCGGCATCAATCACGAAGAAGAGGAAAGATCACGAAAAGCGCAAAGACGCAAACTATTCGGAATTCCGCTACCCCGGTTACGGAAAAAAGTCTAATTATAATTGATTCCTCCATAAAGTTCCTGCATTGTGACACCTAAAGTAATCCGCTACCGAATCCAGAGCAAATTAATAGTTTATAGGTTTTTAAACATGTGACTTTCCTGATACCCTACAGGGAAGTATTATTATTATTGGCATTGTAAAAGTCTAGCGGCGCATATCGCCTATAGAGGACTGGTGTACCACGGTCTGTAATTACCATCCGTTAGCAAATACCCCGGTAGTCGATTTAGCATGGACTGTACGGGCCTTCGGGGAATTTTATCTATTGCGACACTTCATACCAGGACGAATGTACTGTTATTTCCATTTTCTTGATCTAACATCTCTTATAACAGAGAGTGGATCTCAAGCAGGCCAAGGATTCCGGTCAGAAATGCAAATTACTGTCGGTTTACTCGTACTTTTTGGTTTGGTGTTTATTTGTGATTTGGATCAAGATTATTGTCCAATGTGTATTGTCCAATGCTTATATGTAATTCTTGTATACAACACTGTGAAATGAGCTTAATAAAGTTCTGCAATATAATCGGTATTGTATTTCTGCGATTCACTTGGTCTTCGGATTTTCACTACTTACTATGCCCATGATTTGCCTTTTTGAAGGAAGACATAGATTTCAACCGTGATAATATTTGCAGATATTTTTTATTTCGAAGAACACATCATAGGAATACATTATAATTGGAGAAACAATCTGATAGAAAAGGTACATGCATAGTCCGTGAATGAAAGGTTATTTGTCAAAGAGTCATTCAATAACGACTAGATTATATAGGTGTAGCGTGTAGGAAGATCAGATATGACAGTTTCTCAACGCCGTAGTCACCCGTTGGTGTTTGGATCTAGTGAGATTTATTAATCAAACTTCCTCCTCCTATGCAATGACTGCATAGAGATGGACCTTAAACTGCTTTTGCTATTTACAATATGGACTTCCGCACATAAAAGAGAATAGACAGTAACGATGCAACATGAGCGATGACATGTATTTCACGCATGTACTGTACCCAATAACAACAATGTGCCAATAATGATTGACTTATATGCAGATAACATGTTATTCAAGAATGACACAATATGAAATTAGGACAGCTTGATATAATTTTAACTGGAACAATGCTTGAACGCTGACGCTTTTCTGAAAAGCATTGTGTGTCCAAGGTTTCCGGGTGACTCTCATCAGAAACGAGTATATATAGCTCAGTGGTGTCAGCAGTAATTTTGTCTCTGTGGCGTCATTGTGACAAGTAGACCGGAACGAGACATAACAGCCCACAACTAACAGTAACAATCATGAAATCGGTTGTAAAGCAACTGAAGCAGTCGCGACTGTAATGAAATATTAGATGAAATACTACTTTGCAAGTTTTGATCGAAAATCGAATATGCTAGTAAGTGGTTCCCAGCCTTTTTTGTGCTCTTCCCCCTTTTAGGCGATATTCAAATTGAATTCCCCCCCTAAAATTAAATTTGCTAAAATGTTGTTGGCATTGAAGATATTAATGTATTCCTCACTGGTTTTAAGCTCTTTAGCCTCTTTGTACTAAAGTTGTTGGTCATGAACGTTGCTGAAACGAATTTTATTCAAAGAATGTGTTCAAAATATAAGAGGTATTCCATTTAACAATCAGTGTGAAGCTTGTGATTGCTTTCGTTTCGACAACTCATGAATGCGTGGGAGAGTATTGGACAGAGCGCAGCGAATATCATTCTCCACGTTTAACCTGTTTCTTTGCTTTGTTTTCATTTGCAAAAGCGTGGAAAATCCTGATTCACATAGGTAAGTGGACAGTGGACACGAACGGAAGGATAGTTTTAATAGCTCTCTTTGCCACTTTGGGATAGGAATCACACATCAATGGCCAAAATTCGGTGATTGATTTTCCCTAAATAAGTCTCTTGCGCGAGAATCCGTTTTGAGTTCTAAAAATTCATCCTGCAACTTATCGGGAACTTTTTTCACTGGCAATGTGAATGGACATCAGATTAAATGAATTCTGATTCCAGTGACGCCAGATGTTGTAAAATCAAACATTCAAATTTCGCTAATAATAAGATTACATGACCAAGATAAGAAACCGAGCTCGCTATGAATTTGTAATCGTAAAACCCCAGTCCAATATTTTCATAACCTCTCGATACTTTCAACCAGGGGCATATACAGACGGAAGCAAAGGGGGTTCACTTTGATCTATATGTCTGGTATTTATCAAGTATTGAGCAAGCAAAGACGTCATGGTGCCGGTTTTAACGTTTGCTCAAGATTTGATTTGTAACTAATCTGTAAAAACTGCGCACTGTCGCATATAGCCAAACATAATTGCACAGGAGAAGCCAACCACGATCAGCACTTGCAAATAGTCATGAATACCTGGGGTCAAACGGCTTTCCAAGGAGAATGTGATGCATTCGCGAAACTAGCCATACCTCAATTGTTCTGTAGGCAGCCACGCATGGTCCAATTAGTTCCTACTAACCGGGATAATAACTTCAGCAACAGAGTAAATTGTAAATTGGTTAACGTTACTATATTCTCAGAATTCTTCCGCGGTGATATAACCGCTGCGCTAAATTGACACTGCCCACTGCAAGGGCGTAGCCAGAAAAAATATTTGGGAGGGGCGAATATTTCGATAACGTAAACGAACACCCCCCTTGAAGAAACGTATAAAAGATAGTAACAACGGTGGTCTTGAGCCCTTATTGGATGATTAACACAACATCTGGGGCGATCGTTGTACATATATTCCACTCACAGACATAAAGCGATGTGATAATATAATGATTGTGGAAATATCAGGTGTCAACACTTTCGATCGCGCGAGGCGCGAAAAGTTTTCATGGTTAATGAATGAAATTGGTTCCTTATATTGTTACTTGCATATTGTAAATACGTTTTAATCATAATATTTACCGGTATGGCTGATATAAGTGGTGTCATCGAACATTTAGGGGGCACTTAATTGTACATCTTGAACTATATGGTTCATACCATGCACACGGCAAGACTATTTATGAATTTCTAGAGGGTGGGCGCCGGGCGGGACATTTGTCATTTATTGCTGTCATTTACACCGAGCGTAAATATTTTTGAATAAATGAAAGAAATTTGATCAATAATATTGGTGCGTGTATATGAGCAAGTGCTGTCCATTCTTGATTATTAATTACTTCGTTGAAGACTTAAAAAATACTTCTTTGATCAGACTCGTGCCATTTAAAATTAGCCCTTTTTAACGGTAGGTG
>ATSW01000830.1:0-11321 GCA_000444245.1 Botryllus schlosseri
CCATATTGTGTAGCTTAATTTCCGGAAGTAAAGGCATTACTACAGTTGCTTTTGTACCTCAACCTGTATGTTATCCAGAAAAAAGAACTGATAGTGATTAGAACTCAAAGTATATGATACTTGGAATTGAAAGTGAAATATAAATACTACTTCTAAAAGCGGAACATGTATTTCATGTCTTTAGTACGGAAAGTTTCGAAGGTTGGTATACTAAAACAATTCTAAAACTAAAAAAAAGTCAGAGTTCACTTTTCCAGATTAGGATACGCCATGGATTGCTAGATTACGATATGATAAGTAAATGCTAGATTGCGAAATATCAGTTTCAAACGTTATGATGAGCCATATATACTGTGATGAAATATTTGATATGGCGAAGGGTGACAATGCGGTGTGAACGGAACCACGTAACCCGCTACCTAAATTATGTGAACCGATACTTTGGTGAAATCATACTGGTCACTCCGTATCCACTGCATGCGAAGCGCGACGAAAATTCTGGGCTTTACCCAAGTTTTATGAAAATTAAATGTTGATACTCCGTGAAAACAGCCCCGAAATTCCCCCTGCGGGCTATCTTCCTGATTGGAAGATTTATACTACTTCTAATTGACAAACTGAAAGTAGCGAGAAGTAAGTAAGTAGATCACAAAATATTACGAAGTAGAAGTAGCGAAAATCAGATCTACTTGAGTACGTATCAGAAGTATAGAAAAACTACTTGAGTACTTCGAAAAAGTAGAAGTACTTCGTTACTGACCACCTCTGCTAAAATATCGTATCGCATCTCCATCGTCAAAGCAGATGTTTGAAATAAAGTCTTTTTAAACATCATTTGTTTCAAATGCAACCCTATACAAGCCATTTGCACTCCTACATATATGAGAACTCACTGCTATAGTATCTTCCACTGCCTCCTTTGACACGAATTTGTTGTATCTCACCCCAGTTTCACTTCCATTCCAGTATTGAATCTAAATGCGCGAATGTTTATGAACAAATAGCTCGATGTTCGAACATATCGCATCGCGTGCAATCGTCACGATATTATTGTGTTGTATCGATGACCCGAGTCGTGAGAATTCATCAGGTGGTATAGCCAACAGGGCTCTGAAAACGAAGTTGTGGAGTCGGAATTTCGTGGAGTGGTAGTTGGAGGTTAAGTGAACCGACCCCATAGCCCTGGTAGCCGAAAAATCAATCCAAAGGGAACGTCCACTCACCGTTTTCCTGTTGTCTGGTCAGATACAATGCCTTTATCGGTTGTTACCACACTCACAATCGAAAGAATGTTTTGCGCGCATATTAAATCTTATGTTTGTTTCGTAACTATATTATTCGAGTGACGAATGTTGAACTCTATGTGTACAAAACGAACCAAATCTGTATGTGTGCTGTTCAGCGTTTACTCACTTCGAAATGTAATTTGATATTGTCGTCCTTCTTTACTTTCGACGGATCCCCTGTATATCTTGGATAGAACACCACTTTTTTGTGCACACGGTTCAACAGCAGATATGGCGTAGTGAGAGTCACTGAACGAGTGCACGTGTGCGCGAAGAACATTTATTGACACTACAAATTGCATGCATGCTACAAAAAACTTCCCAAATATAAGACTGTGCGTTCCTAGTAGAGCGGGGCGTGGACCGCAACCGCACTGGCTATCCGGTCGGATTGTTTTCATTTGTGACCGGAGCCGGAGAAATATTTTTCTGATAAGGCCGGAGTCGACTCGGAACCGGATTCGTACTTTTTTGATACGGTCAGAATCGCTATGGAAGAGCATGGCTGTTGTAACTACTGGTCCTCCAGCCGCCAGCACATTTATGTGAGTATTTATTGTCATATTTCTTTTGTTGCAATATTCAATAAATAACCTGAACCCGTACTGTATATTCTACTGATTTGCACCTTTTACAATTTTTTTTACATTTTTTTTACAGAATATATGTAGCATGATGTTTTAAGCTGTTTGGAAGAATCTGATAGTGCAATTGCGTCACAACGCCAAACTCAATCATAATGCTAATTTCGAGGCTGATTTTGGGGGGTTCCAGGTCCATGAGCAGAATAAAATTTATATTTTCGTAATCAGTAAATCAGCAGCTTTCCATTGATACCCGTTTGATACAGTTTAGCGCTCTGCAAGCCGGTCAAAAATGGCCGTAAAGTTGCCTTTTGGTCAAATGGAAAGTATGACGTAACCCAAATGCAGTGAGCCGTTAAGTCTCGCTGTGTCTACACCATATAGGACACTATGGCGATATGCTGTAATGGAAGTTTGAAACCTAAATAGCATGTAAGTGTATTTATGATCAATTGAATAGCGAAGAAAGAAAGGAAAGAAGCAGATATCCTGCAAATCTTAAGCTGTTGGGTTATGCGACAGAATCTTTCGAGTAGCTCACACCCTATTATTTCTGAAATATTATAAGTGCAACTTTCTCAAGATTTTGGTGCAACAAAAACTTTCCCTAAATTGATTGTTATCAAGGTTTATCGAATCGGATCTCGAACATTTCATGAATCCGGCCTAGGAGTCGAGCAAGAGAATTGTCGATCCTCTCGCACTAGTTTCTGGTGTACTTTGTAATCCGTAATTTTTCATAAACCTAATTTCCATAATTTCATAGTTGTAATGGCTGCTGTAAGCTCTAAATCACAAATGTATATCGATATCATATACTTACAATTTTTATACTTATTGTAGCGTATTGGATCAGTAACGTAGGACGGTTGGGCCATTCCGCGTAAGAGTCCAACAACACGCACGTAATCGAGATACTCATCGTAACAGTCGTCGAGAACACAAGTGTTTACTGTTTTGTTTACGCAACCCTTGCAAGGATGCCAGCAAGCCTTGTCGCCAATCTTGAAAACTCTGGATGAACAAAAATCGCTAAAACTGGTGTCAAAAATTGGTAGATGTCGCTGAATCTTGAAACAAAATCGCTAGAAGAAGTCGCTAAATCTGATTTAAAACCGTAAGTTGTTAGATTTAACCAGACTCTCCATATATTCTATGCATTCCTGTTAGCTATATTTTAATCGTCTGTTTCAAATGCCACCTATCATATTTATAGTTCATTATACATTTCAACAAACCAGATCGATCAGCGTGACCACTGACCAGGTTTGCACTCATAAACACTCATTATATAGGCGTAGGGTTGCATTTAAAACACTTTAAACAGAGTTTTAAACAATGACCTTAAAAAAATTGTTTGTTTTTTCAAGTTGTATAATTATGCGATAATTGTGTAAATACTTTTCAAAAAACATGTTGTATGATCCTACGGACGATTACCAACCTATTAGCCGACATATACGATATGATATGGTTGGAACCCTCAAAATGGTTCAAAGGAGCTATGTTTAACCTATATTTTCAATCGTCAATGTCAATCCATAATGACGTCACAACTGAATATTCGTGAGAGCATTGCTTTAAAAAAACATGTTTTAAACAAGAGCCTTGTTTTAAACATGTTTGTTTTAAATTTATTTTTGTTTTAGATGCAGCCCTTTATAGGCATGACATAAACTGACGCTGAAGGGAATTTGAAGTGAAAAGCATCTTGGATATACAAGTGCCTTGCTCGATGCGTCCGTCAATACGAGATGCGATCAATGATATAAAATATACATTGATGCGACATACTAATAAAATCGCATTTTAATAATATATTCATATTACAAATATATTAAAACCCGAAGCTTTTCGAGTCAACACTCTTCAGGGGTAATCGTCGGCATAAAGAGAATTTCAAAAACTTGCATATAACTACATTGCATACAGTCAATTGTGACGTCATAGAAACAAAACAACATCCAGTGCAGACAAACCGCGAGCGCAGCTAGTGGCCAATTTTTAGCTGAAGCAGACATTCCTTCTGCTGGCATAAGCGTGGTTGATGGATCTTAATGAATGTCGATTCCAGCGCAGTCAAGTGGAAAAGTGTGCGGCCTCTACCCAAAATTGAGAATCTGTCGTCATTATAGTTTTTGGAGCAAGTAGCATGCTTAGATAAATGCCTGCCAATGGCAGAGTTCGTTGCCACGGCCTGATTGTGTTCCAACACCCTTAGGTCGGTTTCAGTTTCAGCGGCATGTTCCTGGGAATTTAATGTACGTGTAATGTATATTAAAGTTCTGTACCCCAAAAAGTTTCTACTAATAATTGCGGAAACGTGCTTGCCTTCCCTTAACTGAATGGGAGTACTTGAACACGACATGTCTCGCACCGGGTTTGTCGGCCTTTATAAGTAGCGATGTGCAGTGCGCACTTAAGAAAATATTAGGAAGTCCAAACCCGCTAAGTAGCCTACATAATAATACTAGCGGCTGGTCATCCAATTATGTTTTTATTTCCCTGTCCATCCATCTGATCAATGGTATAGGCCCGTGGTTCTCAACCGGGGGTATGTGAAGCATTTTCAGGGGGTCTGCAAAGCCTCAAAATAGTTGATGACCAAATTTGTATTTTTTAATTAGAAAAATCACGAGGCAGTTTCGCTACATTACTAGTAAAACTCCAGAGCTCACATCAACAGAATGCCGATCTGAGGTAAAATATCCTGCTGTGCAGACTCATTTTAATTGATAAATTGCCAATAGCCCACTGATACAAACATTTTGCTGTTAAGAGATGTTTTGTTCGGGATTGTGGGGAAAAAGTTGGATGAGTCACGTCAATCACGGTGACTTTGAAATGTTTATAAAATCCATTTCCCCCTGGAATATACACAACGATCTTTCCATCATTACTCCACGATAAGGTGCTTTGTAGAAACGACCAGGCTTGACGTTATATGTTCATTAAAAAAATCTCTTTGGTCCCATATTTGTTGAGATCATACCCAAATGTGTCTTCGGAAGCGTTACACGTTATTGCCACATTCACCGCACCTATTATATTTGTGGTAATGGATTTTTGGCACTCGTTCATATCAAATCGAAGGCGCGTATCTTCAAGACACGACCACGTATTTCAAGAATTGCGGTTGCAGAATAAGCTTGGAAATAATACAAGTAAACCCAATTTCTACATGAATAGTATGGTCTTATTTTGAAGAACGGTCATTTTGTTGCTGTTTATCACCAAGCCTACAATTGTCATTTGCACAAGGCAGAAGACGGTTGCACGTGAGCTAAATCTGGACTTAAACTTCGTGGGGGTCCGCGGGCTGCGTGGCGATCCGAAAGGGGTCCGCGAAGACAAAAAGGTTTAGAACCACTGGTCTAGGCCTATATAAATTAGTATGTCTGACATTTATTCGCATAAATAGCATGTTGATTGTCAATGAAGTTTGGTTCGAATAATGTTTTATGTCAAGAGTATGTTAAGGAATCTTTTTCTGTTATCCGGTAGCACGCATAAAATCTCGTGATTTTATTTTTGGGGGTATGAGTATTAGAATGTTGTTACATCTTGTGTTAGTGTCGAAAGTAAGCGAAGTAATGGTTTATCTTTCATTTATCTAACGTGAATCTGATTTAAACTCTGTATTCGAGCAATTTGGCGCAGCGGGCGATTTAAACCCGTTCCTTGGTTTTCGATATTGGTACGAATAGTGTATATAGTACTGACGTCTCGCCAGGGATTTCTAGAATTACATATCCCTGGTCCCATGTGGATGTCAAGTAAAATCGTTTTCTCAGTAATCTTGTAAACTCGCGATTTCAGTTTTAGAGGGATGTGGAACCCTATATTCGTCCGGCGTGGGCGGTGGGCTTAAAGAATTAATTCACATAGCGGACCTTGCATAGCCAATTTCATAGGGCGAGCATGATTGAGATTACTCGTAAATCCCAACCTAAACAGAAGACTGGCCAAAAGGAATGTGAAGTCGTTGAAGTTTCCGGGAAACGACCAGCCAACCTTTAGACTCTCTACGAAGCGCTGCTCACTATTCAGCCCACTTCTGTGAAAGCTGAAAGAGCATTCAATGCATGTGGACACTTTGTTAGAAAATTCCGGTCCAGACTACAGGATGCCACAAATGATTCATTGTGCTTTATAAGGAGGGCGTTGCAGAAGCAGTGAACATTAAATTTGGGTGGTTTTTCTCGTATTCGCTCGTACTGCGCGTGTACGTATAGGTCTATACTCTACCAACAATAACAACGTGTAATGATTTTGCAATCCGTTTTTCATGCAGACCTCGTGAAATCGATTGTCTCGATAGCAGTTATTATCCGGTTAACCGGTTAGAAAAACTCCAAATATCCGGATATATCCGTTATCCGGATAGCGAAAATTATTGATATCCGAACTAACCCTACTCGTAATGTATTGGGTGTCAATTGGTCAGGATATTGACGAGTTCGGCGAATTCGGCGATTTTTATGGCTGGAAAAGTTATGGTCAACTTCTCTCCCATGACCAGGAAAGTCAGTATATAGACTAGAGGTCGACCGATATTGATTTTTACAGGCCGATACCGATACCGATATATCGGCTCACTCACAAGGCCGATACCGATATCACAGGCCGATATTAATATGGAAAGAGCAGAGAACAATTTCACCAAAAATATTATATATTAGGCAAGATGGCACTTGTACATGCCGCAGAAATCTGAACAACAAACGAGAATACTGATATTGAAAATAAATATTGCTTAATTGTGCGCATTCGATGAAATTTGGGATAACCCAAAAAGCAAAATATGATACAGAATTGCAGATCAGTCCAGAAAAGGTAGATTGTATTGCAGGAAGCATAGTTTCTCTGCATGCTCACCCAGCTGCAAGGGCAAATCTGTCATTTAGTCATATATCGCCCTTTGCGTCATCGATTTCTTGAAATTGAGAACACGGAGGATTGAATTTCCGAAATTTTTGAATTTTTTTTAAATATAAAATATCGGCCGCGATATCGGCCTTCATAGCAGCGAAAGACGCTGCGGACCGCAGAAAATTATTACCATGTACTTGTGGCCTACTATTAAATTTAGGCTACTGTAGACTATTTTCCAGAAGTATACGGGCATTTAGTACATTTTTATGCATTCTAAAGCATTAATGGACAGCGTTCGAAAGTTTGCAGTTGCTGTTTTTTTTTCGTGAGAATATGAATCTTCCGGCGGCGCAAGTAAACCCCTTCATGGGGCGTGCATTGCATCCGTTGCCATGCACCTTCAAACGCTTTCACCAAAGAACCAAACTCCCCACGTTTTCCCTGACAGTATTTACTCTGAAAATATGTCTGTTCTGTAAAGGTGTACAATATGTCGCGGGATTCTCTTGAACCAGAGTCCAGCCGAATACCGATTCAAAACAATAACAATCTAACAGGGTTGTAATGACTCGAGTCATGACTCGAATCGATTCCGACTCGAGTCACGATTTTCTGATGACTCGACTTGACTCAAATCATTTTCTCAACATACGGAAATGACACGACTTGCACTCGAGTCATTGCACGTGACTCAAACCAAGTCATATGATTCGAGTCTCAGATGACCAAGATCGACATTTCATTGTAATTTTGAAGAATAGTAAAGTTAGGCTACCACTCTTTTGGAATTTCGTCTATTGGTACTAACACTTGAAAAGGCGACCAGAAACTGCTAAAAGTGAGGAGAATTGGTATATTATAAATGCGAACCATTCGATATCACCAAAAAAAAAGTTATAAAAAGAGGGGTTAACAAGACTTTAACTGGAAACGGAGCCTTCAACACAATGACTTGGACCCGGACTCGAGTCATAATACCATATGACTCGGACTTGACTCGGTGGTAAATTGGAAATCACTCTACTTTACTCGAGTCAATACCATAAAAATGAGATTGAATCGGAGCCTTGTGACTTGGTTACAACCCTGCAATCTAAAACCGAGCATATTAAGAAACCAGAACACATCAAAAAATGGGTGGGTAATCAAACGAAACAGAGGCTGTGCGACAAGAGAGAAAACTAGCTAAATTATAGTATGTAACAATACTGTGTCAGTAGTAATTGCTTTCATAGTGAAAGATGTCGCGGGCCGCAAAATAAACGTCGGCGGGCCGCGGGTTGAGAACCCTTGACCTAATGTGACGTCACAATTAATGATTCATGACGTCATTACTTGAAGAAAAAACAACAAAACATGTTTTAAAAATGTTTGTTTTAAATTGATTTTTGTTAAAAGCAGCCCCAAGTCATCGGTTTTCACACAGAGTGCCGCAAACTATTTTTTTCCTTTTCAGATGATACCGCAAGGTCAAGAACATTGATAGAACTCCTATCTGTTCATTATGTTGCAATCTAATCGTGTTTTATTTGACGATAAATTTTAATAAAATGATGATGAAATATAATGATGGAATATAAGAATTGTAGAACAATAGAAGATTTTTAGGTAAATGTTAAAATATCCAGACGGTGTACTTGAAAACTACTCATGTTTTTTAATGATATATATCATGGCGACGAATCGATTTTTCCGGCTGCAAATTTCAACGTTGCTGACCATTTGCAAATCGCAACAAAAAACTTTTTGCACAGTCTCTTCCGATTACTTTTGGCCCCATAATTGTACGGCGTCGTAGCAGATTGACACCGTACAAGACGAGGAATTACTCACGGATATCTGATCTCCACAGTGTATAACATAGTACCCTCAATGTCCTCCATTGGCCAAGTCAGCGTCTGATGAAGCATGGTTGCTGACAAGTTGGCATGATATTTTGTCGCGCCTGGTCGAAGAATAAAATGGATAGAGTTCAACGGCACAGAATTAGTGTGGCGAGATAGCGTAGTAGCATAATTCACAGCTGCAACACCAATGGGTTGTGGGTTCGAGCCAGACCGCGGTCGACTCCAGGTTTATCTAGGCTCCTCCTCACCATCTCATCCGCGTAAGTGGTAACTTGAAAAAGTCTATAAAAGGCCCGTGCTACAAGTCGTCAGCTATACGGAATAAAAAAAACAATGAATATCGGCATGGCGTGAATTACCACCGTATACGACAAACACCATGAATACGACAAACAACAAAGACAACAAGGGAACAGAATTCGAAAGCGGTCTCAGAGAGTTTGACAAACCCTTATGTAAGCCTAAGATGATGAGCTCTAATTTTTCCAAATAAATGCATTTTACTCTGTTTCCCTGCTTTCAAAGCCCATATGCAAGACCCAAGACTCACGGCGAGATATAGCGCAGTGGCGTATTCCGCGGCTGCAACACCAATGGGTTGCGGGTTCGAGCCCGGCCGAGGTCGACTTCAGAACTCGTATGCCTACGTGTTGGAGGTTTATCTAGGCTCCTTATCCGCGTAAGCGGTGTCTTACTAAAAGCCTAGAACTGGGATGTGCTGTAAGTCGGTATACGGAATAAAATGAAGAATGTCGGCCTGGTGTAAATGACCATAGTAGTCGACAAACACCATGAATACCTCAAAGCAAGCCCAAGAGTCATACGATGGTATACCGAAATTCGGTCGAATTTTCTACCACTTATGCTACTTGGGACAAACCCACGAAATCCCCACTACAGTGGAAACCTCGGGTACAGGCAATACATGATCAATATGAAGGGGACTCGTCATGTACGGCAAAATACAATGAGACAGGGCAATAGAAGACGAATATCCGGCACTCCAGTAGATAGTGTTTACCTGTAGAGGGATAATAGTCGTCTTCATGGGGACACACTGCGGGCCAGCCTTTCGCAATAAAGCAGATGGTAAAAATAACGCCCGTCGCCCAGTGGAAGTGCAATAATTGTCTGTTTGCGCTCGTGGACGACATATTTTAATGTATGGCCTGCGTTACCTAATGTACAAAATGATATAAACATCCCATTTATCGATGTACTTTTATTCGACATAGGTATACACATTTTCGAACAGATGCCAGACGGACAGAGACAATGCAACATTCGAGTGAAAGTGACTCACGACATTGCTGGCTTTGTTAATGTGGTTTGGGAATACGTGCGGTGCGTGACTTGACGATCCGATGTCAATTTTGTGTCCGACGTCATAATACATCCGAATCGGAATATAATCCTGCTCCAATCTCAATTTTAGCTATTCACGTCCTGGCCTCTCGTCGTGATATAAGGGTATCAAGCTGTCTTAACTGCCTGGTACAAAATAAGAAAAAGCTATACACTTCAAGCGAGATCAGAATTATGTCGCGGTTATAAACCCTACGTGCATACCCTTCTACGTCACTAGGAGCAAGGATCATTTAGATTAAAACACTGTGTATGATTTATACCGTGGTGTAACTCTGAGGTAGGCTCTGGCTGGGTGTACCATGGGTTGGGTATATCACGGGTACTACATGTGCGTGGATACACTCTTTTGGCCGAGAGTGTATACTGTGTGTTAGGGTTGCCATACGTCCTACTTTAAGAGGATTTGTCCTCCTTTTTCGGATTTTTGAAGATGTCCTCCGAGGACGCCTAAATGTCCTCATTTTTGAGATTTGTCCTCTTTTTGAATAATTTTGGTCAAACATAGAGCAAAATACGACTGAGATACCTTAAAACAGCACTGAACTAACGCTCCGGCGCGGGATTTCGGGAGCTGAGCCGAAATATTGACCGTTTCCCCCCTTTTTTAGTCAACCACCTCATAATGTGGAGGAAAAAAATCGTATTTTGGTCGTTAAGCAATCAAGTTGACCTTTTTTTAGTCAACCGACCTCGAAGTGGAAAAAATTTACCATTTTTTCAGGATTTCCCTCCGGAATTATAAGTTTGAAAAGTGTCCGCCTTTCCCGATTCCAAAACATGGTAACCCTAATAGTGGCACTTAAATTCGTACACTACATTACTTTGTTGAAGTGCAGGAAGCAAGTCTTTACGTATTGAAGGGAGCAGTTGTGTTGTCGTAAAACTCACGTTAGTTTTCACTGTGTCGTAACCAGGGCTGTGGAGTCGGAGTCGGTGGAGTCGGAGTCTGGGTAATTTTCACTTGATGGAGTATGAGTCGGAGTCGTGAAAAGTATAATAGCTGGAGTCGGAGTCGGAGTCGTGGGAAAAATACTGACTGGAGTCGGAGTTTGTGATAATGACCCTGACTTTGACTCTAACTCCAACTTCTCCATCATGAAAACATTTGCTTTCAAAGAATGTTCAATATTATTTTTATGTACCACCAATCACTGTTATTAATAACCATAAAGATCAGGGGCGGCCAGCCCGTGGCACGCAGGCCAAATTTGGCACACGAGAAGGTTAGGTGTGGCCTGATAGTTGATTCTCGAAATTATTTATTACATCAGGTACAATTGCAAGGCCAACCAAAATTTGATTAGCATGACCGCGAAATTTGATGATGACGAAAACAACAGTTCTGACGCATTGACGTATCC
>ATSW01000833.1:0-10480 GCA_000444245.1 Botryllus schlosseri
CTCTGGACGTTATATGTTCACAAAAAAATCTGTTTCTCAATTTTGCTGTCGTAAATGTTGCGATCATTCCCAGAGGTGTCGTCGGAGGCGTTGCGCGTTATCACATTCGCCACCACCTATCTTTGTGGAAATAGATTTTGAGCACACATACATATCAAATAGACAGCACGGAACTTCAAGACACGACCGCATATTTCAAGAAATTTCGCTACAGAATTCGCATTGAAATATTATAAGACTTCCCGATATCTACATAAATAGAAGGCCTAGGTTATGATGTCATTCTCAAAAATGGTCATTCTGTGGCTGTTTACCACTATCCTGCAGTTGATATTTGCACAGGACAGATGATGGTTGCACGATAATAGCGCTAAATTTGAAGTACAAATTTCGGGGTCCGCGGGGGTGCATGACGGTCCAAATGGAGTCCGCGAAGACAAAAAGATTGAGAGCTACTGGATTATATAGTTACGGGTGACGGTTGGGGTAGGTTAGGATTAGGATTCAGATTCGTCAGGTGCCAAATTCAGCGGTAACCATCATAACTACAAATTTCATCTAGCAAAATTATGCGAACATCTCATGCAGCTCATCAACCGACAAACAAGAATTCTGTTATCTATGTTAGCAATCTTAGCATTACTCAGAACCGGCATGAGATTAGCTAAATTCCACAATCAGGATGATGGATGTACTGATACACTGTACAGTACAGTATAATCTAGGACAGTGGTTCTCAACCTGCTGGCCACAGACCTGTTTGGAAAATTATGAAGATGGTTGTCAGATTAGTCTTATCATTACAGCAAACTTAGAAATCAATAATCACAAATTTAGTCAACATTTTCGACTCAGAAGGTGTAGGTGTGTGTCTGTGACGTAATGATAGCGAATAAACAAGTTAGATGATGGCACATAACAACCCATCATTAATAGCAACGGGGCGGAATTTATTCTCTTTTTAGACACCCGCACAATATTGAGGCAATTGCAACGTGACCACTGGAGGCACTGGTCATTGACCAGTGACCAGTCGCATACCCACTGACCGTCAATCAATGTGTATCGCATGCTCTGGTTGAGGAAAAATGAGTGGATTGTGAATATCCTGTTACCCGTAACTGTGTAAGAGGGAGTGGAGTCTAGGGATGGAGCCAATCATAAAACCAAAACCAGCACAACAGTAATAATATATTCGCAGCATCATATTCAATGCAACAATTTCATGGGGTTGACAGCAAAATTTGAAGTAAAAAAATACATTTTTTATAATAAATCCAAATTTTTCAAACTCAAGAGTGTTCACATCTACCAGTTATAATTGAGTCAAATTAGGTGGGCAGCATTTTTTTAAGCCACCAAACAATTTAATCAGCAAATCCCTGGAATCCGAAAAAAAGAATAGATTTTTGAACAACCCTAATGCAAAGTCATGTTTACCTGCCTCTATCACGTCACAAATGCAGATTTCATTCCACATTTGCAAACTTGAAAACTAATCAAGGATTTGAACTATGTTTGCTTTTACTTGCCATCAATATGAAATGATTGATGTTTATTTTATGAAAATCAAACCATAGATTGCTAGATAGAACAGTGTTGAAACAAATCTTTGCACATTTACTGCACTACATAAATGTCGATTGGGACATAAATTTTAATTGGCATTTTACCGAGATCTTTTCCCAGGTCTTTCACATTTTCAAGATCGTCTTCCATACTGAATGAAACGTCCATGAGGTAGTAAAAATCCACTGGATAGACGGGAGGCTCTTGTACAGAGAAAGGTACTCGCACTGTGTCACCAACTCTGATTTTAACCTGAATATAAGAGATTGGTTTTAATCAGCACTTATATTCATTAAACAATATATCATCAAGAAATCAAATTGCAAAAGAAACACAAGCTCATTCATTTAATTTGTGGAACAATATCCCAACAAGAAAGATTGACGTGATGATCCACAGTCATGCGTACTGCGGCTTAGCCACATCATAAGTAAGACGGATGGTATGGTATCTCAAAATTTATCTTGCAGGCCAAAGTTGCATCATAAAGAAAATGAAGAACTCTTAGTTTATAGCCCTATACAATAGTTGTTCACGATAAAGCCAAGCAAAGTTTTGTTGCAAATTTTGAATTTCATTAAGATGGAAAAACATTCACAAATCATAATCATGAAGTGTAGCAGAAAAGTGTCAAGTGTGTGTAACATTTACAACTATTTGAGGTATATATCAAGTGATCAAGATAAGTCATATTGCAAAGTGAATGGACAACAAATGTCGATTTCCATTTGATTAAATTAGCTTCTATAAACCGGTGTGAAATTTAACCTGCTAGATGATTGAATCACAACTGCTTCTTGGTCTTTATATTTCAGATAGATTGTGAGAAAGAATTTTACAACACAACTGCACAATCCTGAACATTTGACACCTATTAATACTGGAATATTGGAAACAGCTGGCATTAACAACAATAGCTATCCCCCTGTGAATATATTTACCATCAATAGAAATGATATTTATCTTTGAGAAGTAAATGTTTACATATTCACCACCTCATTGGAGAAATGCCAGTGGTATTTGAGAAATGACAAGGCCATCCCATCCACATGGATCTGATTAGGCCTATATGACATGAAGTAGCCTATGCGCCAAAATTATCACTATCAAAATGCATGATGATATATTCAAAGAGAGAGAGAATTTATTCGGTCCATGAACATTGATAATACACATATAGATAAATACAAAGCAAAGTATATATAATTCAGAACCAGGCTGTAGCGAAGGGATCGGGAGATCATCAAGTCAGCTACAGCCTGAAAGGATGGTTGTAATATGAAACTTATCACATAATATAACACATTTGCAAGCAAAAAATATAACATATACGCAATGTATCAGAAACAGATGAAAAACTAAGTGGGATCACAGTAGGTAAACAATTGCACTGGCTACAGGAACACAAACTAGGCAAAGAGATGCTGATTGACACATTTATTAAGAATGTTCATATTTTCCTACAAGATATTCGTGAAACATTTGTTTAAAGATATAGAGTGGTTTATCTTTAAAGCCATGGTTGAATCTCAGGCAATATGAATTTCAAACAAAAAAAGACTGAACAGAGATCTCACAAAAAATATTTTCATTTTAGCTGGACACTGGACATGTATCAGCTTGCCGGTCAGCATGGAATAGGACCAAGTGCTAATAGCATGAACCTAGCAGTATGCAGTATCCATGTAAACGCGTAGTGTAGACTTGCTACGAATATTTCAAAAAAAAATATTCAGCCCTCCTATGGTAATGATCATATCATCTGTTGAAATATGGCACCATTCATTAGCAATAGTCACTGCGTTGAAATAGGCAGGCATAGTGCACAAGATTTTCATGCACTGAGTAACCCAAAATGATAAGGTTGGATGATCAATGCACATATCACAAAGTATTGTCAACACAAAATTACCTGAACAGAATTTAGCTTGGTAAGGCTGAGTTTTAGAAGTGAATTTGGGTGATACTCACTTCTCCTGAGCTGAAGCTGAATCGCCTCAAGGAGGAATCATCAGCGCTTGACTCCATGGATACTGAAGATTTGACAGAATATAATTCTGACTCGTTGCAGTTCTTCAATTTCAATTCCCCTTCAATATCGCATCGCGATCCAGAGAAGCTCTAAATAATGAAGTACAGTAACATTCATATTAACTGTGCGTGAGGGGTAGTTTTGGACAGTTTCACATTGAATTTAGAATTCTACATTGACATTCATATAATGATACATACCATAATTTATTGCAATTTTTCATTGTAGAATCAATTGGTATAGAACAGGGATATATCACCGTCTTTATACATCCAGTGGTATAGCTAAGGAGCCAAAATCGCCCTCTAAATGTTCAACTCGAGCACTAGAAATCATTTGATGTTACCACTACCTCATAAGGGCTATTTTTGACGCTGCGTATTTATTGAAAAATTTTCACCCCAGATAAATTGTCATCCCATTTATATTTCCCTGGTATCTGGTAATAGTGGTTATGAATAAACTCATTAGCATGATCAGGGGAGGACATTAGGCAGCAACAAAGTACTTTGACTCTTTGGACTTTCATTTTTCACTTCCATTATCATTTCATTAGTTTCAGCACTGTAATTTCTTTAAATTAGACTTCATGTCTTCATTTATTTGATCAAGTTCAAAGTGACTTTCAGATTCATCTATTCCTTTTTAATTTGCAAAATGACTGGTCAAAATAAAGTTCTAATTCTGAAATTGCATGCGCGGGGTTATCAATTTTGGTTACTCATAAAAATTTGTCTTGCTTTATTGAAATTTGACGTAGACCATTAGCAAAAAAGTCATAATACCTCACAAAAGTTTATTGGTTTAGTACCTTTCTAAGCCTTGGCACTTGTATACTAATGGTATATGAGTAGGATTTGGCATGATAACTTAAATTTCCATTGCAACAGCATCAATTTATACAATGAGAAACAGTATATTATGAAGATTAAGAGATTAAGAAATTTTACATGCTTTAATATTCGATGGGGGGAGGGCATTGCTATCCGTAGACTTGGTATGTGTGTATAAATTATACGAGCTTCAGTTCCTGTAACCACGAATTTTAAATGTGATCATGTGGCAGATGAATATCTGTGCCCAGATCATTATCTTCTGTGGTATGCTGAGACTTTGGTTTTAATCCCAGGCAGCTTCTTGCTGGCTGCATAGAACAAATAGTTGACATTCTTTCGCAAAAGGTGTAGCTGCCTTAATTCATTACGGCATTTAACCTATCCGGCCAAACCTTGATATTATGTAGCTGTTCAGTATATTTTACAGCAAATCTGATTGCAAGGAAGCCTTCGTCCTCATGTTTTGATTTATTCACATTGATGTGGCTTTAAATGATTCCTGTGGCAGATCCAAGCCTATATCAATATTGATGTATTGTTATTGAAATCCCGCAGGCATTGAGTCCCTCTTTCTTCCACTCTCTCTCTCTCTCTCTCTCTCTCTCACCCCTTACTTAACTAAGTAACAGCTCACAAGCATCTAAGTTGCTTAATCATGATTGTCTAAAATAAAATTGAGGAAAATAAGACTAGGCGTGACCAGAAATCTTACATTTTGAGCACACCAGGAGCACGCGGGATGTGCTCTGATACAGTCCGATGGCCGTTTGGCTAGAACGCAGACTGAAGATGCATTTGCAGCAGAGTAAAATGCTGCGCCTCCTCCTCCTGATGATGAAGCAGATGAAGCGTACATCCATCCCGATCCGCCAGTGCATTGATCTTTTTGTTCTAGATGATGGAAGAGTTTGAAATGGCATCACATGTACAAATAAATAAATACAAAGTTATTGAATTTTAATAATGTTCGAAAATTTCAAAATATTTATAGCAATTAGTCGTGGATGAGCCTTCTGTTCTCAGTTCAACTTCTGTATAAGGTTTTGGCAGGATTGTAACGACGAAGTCGAGATTGTTTCAGTTACTCGACTTGATTCGAGTCATTTTCATGAATACAAAAAATGACTCGACTTGACTTGAGTCAATTTCTGCACTGTCCCGACCTGTACTCGAGTCATTGTTGATGACTGGGTCAATCCATACGACTTGTGATTCGGATGACCAAGACAGGCATTTCATTGAGACTTAGAAAAATAGTAAAGTTACCACATTATTTGTATTTTGTCTATGAGTAGTGACACTTGAAAAATTAGGATGTTTGAGGAGTATTTCTATATTATGAATGAGAGGAATTCGATATAATCCAACCAGAGTTGTAAACGAGTGAGTTGGACTCAGACTCGACACTCAGCGCTTTGAATCGTACGTGTACCTCGGACTTAACTTGGGGGGAATTGATAATGACTCGATTTGACTCAAGTGACTCAGAACCTTGTCAATTGGTTAGAACCGTGAAGAGATTCACGTGCGCCGTATGAAGGACTGGACGTAGCTATGATGCGGGTCAAGATTTGATGCTTAGAAAGTTCGGGAATCTATGCAATAAATGTATATATAATATGGTCTTCTACTACACAGATACTTTCACGGATCGCAACCATACCGGATGAAAAACGATTTTCATAGTTACTATCATTTGCATTCTCAACGTGATACGAATCCTCTTTTTTGTAATATATGGGATGTCGAGTAGAATCGGCATTTGCCTTATGCTGAATTACTACATTACTTCAATTCCGAAATGCTCCATATTTGCAAATAAAATAAATCGAATGTAGGTTTGGTAGGCTACAAACTTACTGTGAACTTAGTGGGGAAACTACCCTGCAAGTCGATAAATACAGCGACAGAGCGCATTCTCAGACATAAATACCCTCACGTTCACAACATTCCCGATTAACGGCAATAACGCAGATGCGTATCGACAGAAACTAATATATATATGGGTCGGGTCACACCCTCAAATAGTGTTTTGATAATCCAAGGCTTACGACCAATACATACCTTCATTCTCTTGTGCTTTGACTACATAAAAACTCGAAACGATGAACAAAAGATTAAACACACATAAACGACATATAATCATGATCAAACTAAATACAAATTCTGAAATGACAAAGTGGTTTTTCATTTCATTACTCATATTGCAAAAAATCGAAGCTCGTCGGTTTATCTGAGACTTTTTATAAAGATGCATGCAAAAATCTAACACCCCTTGGATTTTTGCAATAGCACAATAATCGTTTCTTGATTAGGACGAAATAAAGATATGGCTGCCAAGTTTACTTTACAATGTCAAGTATAGGCTGTGCTGAGAACCGAGTCCGTCGGATAGCTATCTGCAATGTTTATCATATCCCTTATGTTAACATTATGCCCAGACCAACATTTCCCAGATCGATATACAACAAAATTTGAAATCACCTATTCAGCTATACAACAGCTATTGCAGGCAAATCGCATACTGCCGTCGAAGAATGTTCTTCAACAAATTACTTGCAAACAGAAATACGTCATTAGCAAAGAGATAGCTGTAATTAAAAGCAACGCTTTCGTTTCCGGTCATTGCGAACGGTTACCGTACTGTTTTGAATTATATTTATTGAATTATATTTACTCTGATAAGATGACATGTATAAATTTCCCAAGAATTATTGTGAAACTCGAATGTTGAAAATCAGATGACCCAGTATTTCTGTTACTATTGTTGTTGTTAGAGATCATCTCTGTGGTAATTCAAAAGTTATAGAGACGATTCGCATTTTGCGAGACCAAGTATAACAATATTAATTAATATCTATTTGCCTACGATAGCATGACTTTTATTGTTATCAGATTGCAATGTAATGGAAGTGTTACGATGTTCATATCATTTCCAGTAAATCGAGACAGGATTGACAAAGTTTCCATCTTGCGGTTGGGAATACTTGAAATATAGGTCGATATTTTACAGCTCAGCAGGTTTCGCCGCTATATTTCCCTTATAACCTTACGTATTAGTAAGCGTGGGTGTGAGTACGCCTGATATAGCAGTGCTAACAACTGTTTCTACATTCACGTTTGATATGCATCTAATCACGTAAAGGCCGATGTAAATTTCACACTCGCGCCCAGATCATTGTCACTTGATACTGTCATCACTAAGTATTTTGCGATAGATTGTTCGAGCAATGAAATCATTCCAAAACCATTAGTCCATTACGATCATTATTTCTATTCGCAAGTCGCAATTTATTGAACCCTACCTACGTCTTAATGTCACGATTAGGCCTACATTTAAAACCTAATGCTTCCACGATGGGTTTTAAACAGCATACTGGTCGATCACAATTCAACTGACATCGTCTCAAAAAGATTGTGCAGTAAATAGATCGCATTGCAGTAGAATTACACTACAGAGAATGAGGACAATAAAACCAGGAGATTTATAGTCGTATTGACCCTGAGATAACAGACTCTCTGACTTGATTGAATAGTATAGTCATATTGAAATGAACCCGAATATTTTCGGTGACACTCGTCAGGGGTAATCGTCAGCAACTAGTAGAGAATTGGAAAGAACATTGTCCGTGCAAATTATTCCGTACGTGCGGTCATCACATCTACAGTATTTTAGCTCCGTAGACTGCCTTACAATGTTACGCTTTTCAAATCGCAAATTGCTTCAACAATTTCATCAACATCATATCGATGCCATTTGATAGATTGTTCGCATTGTAACATTGGTCATATTTTATTATTTCTTCATTAATTCCATCACGAATTAAGAGATTTGGTTATTATTGCATTCTCATAACTCATAAGTCATAACTATATTCGTGGCGGTATCTGGGAGATCCGTTATCGAATTGGCCGCATTTCAGTCGCCTTGTAGCGGTCTGTACGAAGTAAGGAATCCCAAGGGATAAATTATGAAATTGTATGGGCACACAATATATATGAATTATCATCTTATATTAACACGAATATTCAGGAATACACTATTCATTTCCCAGTGCGAATGAAGCATATGAAATTATAGCTTTAATTTCTTATGCCTTATTTTGATCGCCAATCATACAATCAAATACTCTGGAAAATACTATATCCGAACGCAAAACAATAATTAAAAGTACGGCCCACAATGACACTGTACTGTAATTACGACTTCACAATGATTGTCGGCTTTACATTCTGCCTTTAAGATATTGCGGAAATTACAGCATACTACCATTACTGTAACTTTAGGATCGAATTCGACATTTTCGGGCCCAGTCTTATATTCAGGAATATCGTAACGTCACAATATGAAATCATCGTTGCATCGTGAAATCATCATACATACCACCACATAACGTCGCTAGCAATACCGACAGCTGCAGGTAAAGATGCATCATTGATGGATTCCCATGACAATTGACTTTGAATTTCAAAACTTGTATTCACAGGGGTAACCGATATCATAATCTCAAACCGTATGTTACGTCATAATTCCCGCGTAATCGACAATCACGTTTGTTCGCAATATAAACCATGCAATCACTGATTAATGTATCGCGATTGCTGCGTAGGTATTGTTCCCAATGAATCTACGTTCTAACCATTATCCTATGGATAGTGAATCGTCGTCAGAAATTGAATGGCTGCTACAAACTCAAATCTTTGCTGTCTTTGACGTATTCTTTTCCATTAAATGTATTTAATTTGTTAATGCTAACATCTGTATTTCTATGCAATGACGTGATCTGTGAAAACGCCGAAACAGCCGATGCAATCTGTGATGGGTTTGCTCGGGCATACATCGTTAGCTTCGCTAGCTTGTATCTTACAACTATCTAGATTGTAGTTGCGTGTTCAATAGCTCTTGCCACGCAACATTACGCAGAAAACCAACTGAATCTGATGATCGCAATATTATGCTAAAGCTTTGAGTATACTCAAGCCTTCGGAATATGCTTCCGAACTGGATTCGCGGCACTTTCTGCATCAGCGCTCCCGAATCAACGCACATGAGTCGGATTAAAAATTCGACTATTGTTAGCTACCAGAATGGTCCATTGTTTAATCTTGAATCAACATCGTAAAATATGGAGTATAATATTGAGCAAGGGCGTAACCCGCCCGCATAGACAGTTCAATGGGGCCCTCGTGTCGCGAAAAACCTGCCTCAAATTACGGGTACCAGAAAACCTTCCGATTATGTGCTTACGTGCTTAACCGCTAGTGTATATTGGCATTCCTGACAACATTGACAACATTTCCAATCCTTTCGGCACATTCCGAGTAATTCATGTAACCAGCGTCACTTGCGGTCGGATCTTACAGCTACATGCAGTCCACAAATTCAGGTTATCTATAAAAGTATTCGCTCTATTCAGCTGCTTGGGCCCATGAGTAGCTTTGGCTCTAATTACGCAATAGGTACCAAGTCTGACTTGACTAACCGTTTCTTGAAGTGCAGCGTTATGCTTGAATAGTAGTGACAACAAACAGCCGAACATTGTACTAAGCTGGAAAGGGATATCCGTAACCTCCCTGGCTACGCGATCACCCTATATAAGCGAACTGGTTTAATACTATCTCAGCATCGTATCAATAAAGCTATACCCAATACCCATGCGACAGATAACAAAACTCGATGCCTACTGTATGCAGTACCGTCGCAGTATGCCTACATAACGCCGCCATAGAGGCGGCTGATGTAAACGGACACACCCACTAAAACAAATATAAGTGCCGCATCGTGTATAAGATTGCCATATGTTAAATGTCATATTCCATCACGATGTATACATATCCTGCAATGTAAGCCATTGCAGACAGTATACGTAGCATACCATTCAGTCTTTAGATACTGTGCGAACCGATGCGAACCAAGACGAGATTTATCCCTGCCCAGCTACAGGCTACGCCTATGTCAGAAACAATTGTTGTCGTCACTCCGCATCAATATATTTTGACAACACGGGGGTCAAACTTGCGGCCCGTGAAAAGGCAGAAGATG
>ATSW01000836.1:0-15047 GCA_000444245.1 Botryllus schlosseri
TTCTTGATACCAACTGTTGTATTGGTATAACATATCTAGATGTCACTCTGGTTACGCGTATTACGAAATTTTCACTATTTTTCGACAGGTCCGCACGTTATTTGTGAGCGGGCTGCCGGCCGACGCGAAGAAGCGCGAGCTGTATCTACTCTTCCGAAGCTTCAAGGTATGTGTGGTCTCGCCTCCAACGAAATTAGCTGGTTTCAGACTATGTGGCGCAGGCGTCTTTTGTCGGCCGCGTCTCGCGATGCACTGCAAGCGGCGTAGCGGGCGTCGTTAAAATTAACGTGCGGCCCCGTTAAAGTTAATGACACGCCGGCGTATCTTGTAGCAGGAGGTGGTCCGTTCCAAGTGCTCAAGTAGGTTTTGCCTACTGCTTTGATAGCTTTTTTGGGGAAACTGGCTTTTTAAAAGTATATAGTAGTTCAGCTTCTTGGGGGTACAGAAATTCAATATACAATTGAATAGTATGTTCATTGTTCGTTCATATTGAAATGAACCCGCATATTTTCGGCGGACACTCGTCAGGGGTAATCGTCAGCTGGTCAGCAACTACTAGAGAATTGGAAAAAACATTGCACGTCAAAAATCGTATCTAATTGAGTATGAACGATGATAAAACTGTTGCTTTGTGACCTTTGCTCGTAACTAAGCAACTGTATACTGTTATTTTTTTTCGTTGACACCTGCGCTCGGTGTGCCTTGTTACGTTGAAAGTTTATTCCACGGCGGACTAATCCCCGTAATGACGGCTTTTCCGTTGGATTGCTGCGGCGCAGACTCCGTAATAAGCCGTCGGCTATTGTCTGTAGCTGGTCGAACGGAAAAGTGCAGGGTTGGTGCCTTTGGAAAGTCGTGCGATTACAGACAATCGGTCTCCGGGCAGCCTATACAGTATTGTGAGGGTATTCAAACGTGGAGTTGCTTCCTTTATGCTGGTGCGTGCCTTAATTTAAGTACGGCACGGGATAAGAATATGTATTCGAATCGCCCGCTTTTTGTAAGGTACAGTACAGAAACCATGGTAATCACTAGGTTCCATTCGGATGTCGCTGGAAAGAGGCAGATAGCGGGCCGCTTTCCAAATTTTCTGTGTCGTACCCGGTAGGTTATCAATTCTAAGATTAGTGTCACCAGCGCTTTATCTCAAGTCGGATGCGTGTCGTTCTCTGTTGCCCGCGAGAAATTTACTATCCGTTATCTTTTCCTGCCGTGCGTCGTTTTTATCCTCCGGTATTATGTATTATTCGTGTCTGGTGAACTGGAGTGTTTTCTCATACCCGTCCGTATTCTGCGAATCGCGTGTAGGAGAGCTTTCTGAAAATAGCTGTGACGTCACATTGAATAGAGTTATTTTCGGTTATTTGCGCGTATCGCGGTTTTGTGAAACTATGGAGTATGACTCGTACTCTATAGTGAAACGTATCCGAAGCTTGAAGCGTCTATGCGCTCAACTTGAATATCTCCGAGACTCGCATTAAAGATGTGGTCTCCATACTGTATTTCCTCCATTGGAGCATCGAAAAACATGTTGCACAGGGCCGCAAAAATAATACATACTTGAAACTTCCAAGTCATTATTACTGTTATTAATTCATTATATAGGTATACTATATGCAAACACGAGACACGAAGCTAAATGCTAGACTCTGAATCTGCTCAGATCTACGTGGTCAGTATAGCTGTACTTACTTGACACGATGCTTCATTCTTCGAATCGGCATACGTACTTTCGCTTGCCATTTTTTCCAATTCTAGTGTTTTTTTCTTTTCTGTCCAAGCAATCTGCCAGGGCAATATTCCGAAAGCGCTAATCGAATGCCGCCTCCCGTTTTGCAGGGTTACGAGGGCGCCATTATCAGAACCACGGCGAAGCCCGGTAAAGCGCCCGTGGTGAGTATACGCGCTCGTATCAAATGCGCCTTGCAATGAGTTAACGGTATTCGTGTTTATTTCTAAGCCTGTCGGATTCGTGACGTTCGATTCGAGGGAGGAGGCGAATAAGGCCAAGATCGCCCTCCAGGTAAGTGTGCTTTCATTGATTTGTTTGCAAGAACCGGGAATCCATTCCCACTCTCAATGTCTCTTGTCTAGTCATTTTTCGTTGTTGCGTCACTGTTCGCCTGTCACACTATAGTTCGTTGTAATTGTAGCTAGGCCAGGGAACAACGATTCACCCTTATGGTTGTGATACAAATTGTACCATTATTCCTTATTTGCCACCGACGGCGGCGTGGAATATTCGAAATTGTATTACATCCGTAGATCTATTCCACACGGCTCTACCTCTGCCGTTATGTATGTACTGTATTGTCGGATTGACAGGGCGTGAAATTCGACCCGGAACTGCCCCATACGCTGCGATTGGAATTCGCGAAAGCCAACACGAAAGTCAAGCTTAGAGCCTCCACCTCGCCGGCGCTGGATATCAACGGCGGTCAAATCTTGGGCATTCTACCTCACCGTGAGTGCCGGACGCGTTTACGCGGTAGTCAGGTGCAATATATATAGTAACTTCATATTATTGTTTAGACATCGGGGCAAACGTATTGCAGACAGACATCTGGGGCCAGCCGTGAGTATATTTTCTATGATGCACCACTGTTGTTTCTGGTTTGCGTTTGCCTGTTTTTTTTATAATGATGTTCATTAGGATACCAAATTGAACGTTATAGGTAGCCAGCATTGCTGCTCAAGTAGAACTAGTGCCATAAATTTCTACTCTAGTACAAGTAACTCATCTTTTGTGGGGGGCTGTTTAGGCAAGGGGGTATGGTAGTGATATAAACCCATTCCAAGATTTGTTCCTACTTTACAACATACGGAGTGTAAAACGTATAGTTTTGCGTCAGTGCGGTGAGGTTAATGGGTGGTGAGGCATATCTCATTAGCATTCTTCACAGTCGGGATAAGTAAGAAGGTACTATATGTTGAGATTGTTCGCAATTGTTGTAGGTATGAAAAATACATGTGACAGTTTGGTCTTTATTGATTGCAGTTACATACATGCCAGCTACATCAGTAAGAGAAGGTATTTGCTATGCACTACATGCCGACCGCCGTAACTTTACAATTAATACTACACTGTCGGTTGGCGAAGTCGATAGTTGATAACGCATTTTTTTCATCAGTGTTGTGATTGTCGAATTGTTAGCCAAGAAGCGATGAGGCAGATAAATTTGTGCCTATGTTGTATTGTCTCACTGCCCTGTCATTGTACGTAATAATGCCAAATTTCACATTCTAGTGCGATTTTGAGGGGTTATGGCATTCTGACATTGTCAATATTCGGATTTTTGGAATCGTTCGAAAATAGGATTTGAGTAATTATGGTTATTATAAATTCTGAGCTGTTTGTGATCGATTGCGCTATCACAGGCGAGGCTTGGCTCGACTTTGCTTACCTAGCTTCTTTCGCCCTCTAATGTGTATATAATAGACTAACAAATTGCGTAATTTTATGTGTAAGGATGTTCAAGATTAGTCATTCATGAACAATTGAACATCCTTAGAAAGATACGAACAATCATTGAAGGTTTTCACATTTCCTTGTCCTGACGACACTGCCTCACTTGTCGCCCACCCTGTGGCCGCACGTCACTGGTATTTTCGTGTCCTTCCCGCGTTCTGCGATTGTGAGACTGTCCCCTTTCATTTCCAGCTTTACATCTTACCAAGACTTGATGCAAGCTCACGCCCAACCTACACATCTCCACGCGCCGATACAGGTAAAAACGCTCGATTTAATGGCGTTTTTTATACGTCCTGCAGCACAAGCAAATTATATCACAGACCGCGCACTCCTTTAGCGATTGATTTTGCTGATCTGTCTATAGGCGTGAGATGCACCAAACGCTGCCTCTTAGAAGTAAAGTTAAGGGTCTGAGGCTACTAATTTCCGCACAGTTTTCAATTATTATCACGCGTAGGGTGAATGCTGATATATTCACAGTGCTGTAACGGTGTTGCATAACTGCTGCTTTTGGGATAATCCCGTGAGGCGTTTAGGTTTTAATGTATCTGTTTTTGTAATGTGTATCTGTTTAGAACTGCTGTCATCGTATGGTCACTATGGCGAATTGTACTTCGATTTGTACGTTGATGTCACAGTCCTTCGTGAGGGTGAAACTTTTCATGGCGCCTGCGATTATCATTGATTGATGTGGGGGCGTAGCGAGGTTGAAAATATTTGGGCAGCAGAGCTGGTTAAAAATAGCCATCGTTAGTACTAGAGAAGAAGTTAACTCCTTAAATTGCTACTCGATTAAAAGTAAAGTAGCGATTTCAAAGGCTCTTCAAAAGTACTCCGAGTAGATGCAGAAATAGCGTCACTATCGCAATTGCAAGTACATCTTCACAACCAAAAGAAAGTCTCTTACGGGACCACAGATTGATGCAATTTTCGAAGATGTATACTCAGTTTCTCCACTTCACCCAGTCTTTATGGCAATTTCACTCGCGAACGCGATGGAAACATAACCCACAACTACATCATGCTTCACAAAATCCGAAGTCTAAAAAGTAGTTTTGTCCAAACAACTGTACAAATGTATATGACGTCACCATGTCAATCGCATCATTTAGGGGGTTCTATACCAATACCGAGAAAACCATTACCGAGAATGGACATTATCGAGAATAGACATTTCCGAGAATGGTCGTTACCGAGAATGGCCAATGTCAAGAATATAGCTTACTGGGACTGACGTTGTCGAGAGATGTATACCTGAGCATCGATACCGAATGTGGCAACGCCGTGATGCACTCACACGACCTGTGCATATGCATAACATGCCTGCATTTCATATATTGCATTCTCGGTAATGTCCATTCTCGGTGGTGTCCATTCTCGGTAATGTCCATTCTCTTTGGTGTCCATTCTCGGTAATGTCCATTCTCGGTGGTGTCCATTCTCGGTAATGTTATTCTCGGTAATGGTTTCATCGGTATTGACCGGACACCCATTTAGGGACGTAGGCGCTATTTGCCACTTCGGCAGCACGACTTCACAAGTCATACAGTCGCGCAGATAAGGCGGTTCTGCTTATCCGTGATGAGTCGAAAACGTCACTTGTAAAACTCCCGTTGAAGATATTAGGAAGATTGTGATAGGAGATATGTCGCTGGCTCCCTACGTGACTACATTCCTGGAGCATGTGCAGCAGCGATATCTCATCGGGCCGGTTGTCACTCTCCGGAAACATCTTGTAACGGATTACGGCGCGGCTTGTATCTGTGTCGAGCGCGATGTACTCCGTGAATGATTACTTCACGACTTCGTGTACCGCAATCTGTAAAGTTTGTTCCGTCGATCTCGCTGACTACATCGGAACATTGCTGGACTGATGAATACGTTGGCGTAATTGACGCGCAGTAGAAATACATAACTTGATACCTCGCGCTATGGATGTGTCGCCAGGTGTTTTATATACGAGTACGTCATTTACTCGAGGTCTTATCTGTGTTGCTGAGACATGTAGTAGCTCTATAATTGTTAGATGAATCGACTAACGCCGATATCCTACCAGATCGAAACTAAATGCTCATATTCACCCACCTCTGTGTCCTTGTCAGTAGGGCAGGTCACGGTGATTCGAGTATATTTGAATCCTGATTGAGTATCAATTTTAATGGCTAGTCGGCCCGAGACGACAATATACGCATGTAAGATATACCACATGTCTGCTATTAGATCAGGGGTGGGCAGCCCGTACGGCCGCATGCGGCCGTAGAAGGGAATTTGTGCGGCCGTCGACGCCTAATTCAATTAGTATGTGTTGGCGACCGTAGACATGCAAATTGCAATTACGAATTCACTCCCGAATTTTCGAGAGATTTTATTTATTCTTGAAATTTTCTTCGCGCTCCGCGCAATTCAACAAAACTTCATTTTTCGATTTCAATGCAGTAGCGCCCTTACTTGGCGCAGGAATGGGAATCCTAAAGAAATAACAATTCATTCACGGCTCTGAAAAATTTTCGCGCCCCGCGCGACAATATGCACTCCCAGCAACTATTCATAACATTGCCACTCGCGATTTCGGTGCGCGGAATAGGCCGTTGTGAAAAGTAGAATAGTCCGGAGTTCACCGGGAATGGATATGGACAGTTTACCATAGGTATTTTGCGTCCAGATCGTTCATTGCGGCTATGCCCGGGAATGCGGCCTTAGGCTACATAAGTAATCGAAATGCGGCCATGATTAGCAAGGTTGCCCACCTCTGTATTAGATGATGTGCTCTTTTTGACATGATGATAAATGTGAGGGGGTCAGGGGGGCGCGATTTTTTTGACCATCGCCAAGGGGGGCGCGTGTCAAAAAAGGTTGAGAACCGCTGCTCTAAAGATACCTATTTGTACTTTCCAATCGTTCACGCTCTGTGACGTCATGAGTGATAGTCAATTCGCAATCGAATCACGCAGGCATACTATCGTCGACCGTGAGACTGTCGGTGTCGTTCGCGCCGTTTGTCGTCCACGTGACAGGAAAATCGTTCGTGCGTGTTATTTCCATCACCCACTCGCTGTTCTTTCTCTTGCTCAGGTCACACCCACACTCCACCACCTTGCACCAATGCACCCTCAGCAACCACAGGCTATTTTCACGCACGTTCCAGGTATATACCTCTCGTAATCCGATGGTAATTCGTCACCGAGGCCGATTCCGTTTTTTGCGTTATGTTGTTGATGTCGTGTTTCTGTATGGCCGCAGTAATTTGCGTTGTGATGGTCCGACGGTCGGAAGTTCGATCTCGCCCGTGTATGCGTGATTTCGTTACTGCGCAAATGGTTACCAGTGAATTCAGCACTTGGCGGACCCTAATCTAACCTACTATAACCCCTCACCCGAATGCATTAAGACATACATACCAAGTGCCATATATTAGCGTAATTCACGATCATATGCATTGAAAAATTCATTTTCGATTTTAATTATACAATACTGATGCTAATAGTAATAGATGTTACTTCTCCAATGCCATATTCACCAATTGCGGAATTCACTGGTAACCATGCATATATGTATCTGTATACTGATTGCTGACCCTTCGTATTTGAAACCACTCACGATCAGAGGTGGTCAAAATACTCTGTGTAGCTGCTCAAATGGACGTATAGTTTGGTAGTGATTTCCAGGACATGCTAAATCTAATTCCAAGTTGAAGTAAAAAATATAAGGTAGCCTACTGGCAGGTACGTTGTTTGAAAAGGAAATGTGGTCTAGGGATGCAGGTACTATTTCACGCGGTCGTAGAAGTGATGTGAACTTGAAACAGAACTGCTTTGGACTATCGGAAGTCTGCTTTCTACCATCGAAAATCCCCAAGTGTGAAAATCTACTGTGCAATATCCCAAAATGTAAAGTGTTAAGTATAGTTTTGTCTAGAATACTGTTCCAGTACAAGTGGAAATAATGTGAAAACGTAGCCATACAGCCAGGTATCGCAAGTAGGTAAAACCTACTGAAGTACTTCGAAAAAGTGGAAGCACTTCGTTAGCCACCACCCCTGATCGTAATTGACTGCGACACCACGAAGTGATTGCAGTGATGTTCAGTAAAGGAGAAGTCAACCTCTATTCTGTTTTCATTCGGTTCGGAATAGTGCCGGGCGTGCGGATAGAAAGCCCTGTTCCTCCGGCTAAAATCTTCACTTTCGTTACTAATCTCTGCACTAATATACATGGCTATGTTGCTACTTAGGCCGTGGCCAAATCGCTAACGTAAGTTGCTTCTCAGCTGCCGCCGGTACTCACGTGTACGGAATAGCGAACACGCAAGGACAGGCGGCACCGGCGGCTCTTTCCAACACATTGTTGATCAGTAATTTTGGGCCGACCACCACGGAGAACGATCTGAAGGACATTTTTTCAAGGTAAGACCGTTTCCGGTACGATGTGGCGATGGACTGCTTTCGACGGTTCCGCGACATTGAAGCATACGACACGATTGAGAATGACAGTTGACCATTTGAGTACATAACTACAAACTTTACCCCGAAATTATTGGTTACCCAAACCGTAAATCCAACCCTGACCCAGTTGTTATATTAGCCAGGGTCCAAACGAACCCAAGGTTTTCGCTGAGTCAGTCTCTTGGGTTCTCTCGCGGCAAGACGCACGCATACCCTATATCAGTGGTTCCCAACCTTTTTTACCCGCGGACTCATCTCAAGCTCGCCAGTATACCCGCGGACTCAAGCTATATATTACTGAATTTTTTTTTTCTATCCAAGGGAGTGTAATACGGTATCAACAAAAAAATGAGCTAAAATTGAGTCAAGGAAGCTTTCTTAAATCTGTCTTTCCACATCTGTCGGCTTTGCAATTCAAGCAACTATTCAGTAATGCAGACCACATCTCGAGTTCCACTTATATTAGACAACTATAGATTGTTTCTGTGATTAGCACATGTCCCTACGATTTGTAATTTCCCAAATAGTCTGTAAGTGAACAAGTCGCCATAATCAATTACCAGCACTCAGCGTATATCGCGCTGGAAACCTGTGCAATGTGCCTACGTGCAGGACCGTAACAGCACTTCGTCAGCCCCCCTCAATAACAAAACGTTGGTCTTGGGCCACACAGGCCTTAAACCTAACTTCTGGTGGGCTCCACCCCCAGACCCCCCTTCCGATAATTTTTCTAAAAAGTTGCATAAATTTTCAAAAAACACTCTATAATTTATGTTAATTCACGAATAATTTTGGCCCCCCTTCGAGGTCCCCCCCCCTCAATTATGGGGGTTTGGTGTACGGCAGTTACGGTCCCGCATACGTGTGTAGTGTATAAAGAGCTGTTTATACCTGGCATATTCTGTATGTGAATTGTTAATAGTGAACACGCGGCATTAAATTCCGAGTCCAGTCGTACTAAATTCAAGTGAATCCGGCCAAAATTGTAGAGTTTATGACCGTGATAAAATTGCTTATGACAATTTTAGCAATAGGCTATACCTCGAACATAAATGTAGGGCATTTTGAAAAATTCCAGTTGGCGATAGTTGGGGTTTTATACCTGGCGTGATTGGTATCAAACCAGGATGATGCGACAGATGTGCAAAGCATACCCGTTTTGCCTGTGATACTTGCAACCAACTGGTTTGCCCAAGACACAGAAAATCTCAGGAGAACCAATAATGCTTGGAATGCTGATCAATTTGTAGTGGTGCTGTTTCGTTGTTCTTGCGTTTGAAATATACGTGGCCAAACATCGCTTATTGAGGTATCTCTAATATTGCTTCCAAAACTACATTCACTGCAGTATAATTTATTAACTTGCAGGAATTTCGTATGCCCCCTATCAACAAGAGGTAACGGTACACTAAGAAGCATATAGAAAGAGATTCAAACAAAATCCAAATTGGCAAAATATGACGTAACAATGGAATGATAAAAAAGGAACGGTAGCTGGCCAAAGTCAGCTGTACCGGTACTCCGGTAGTCATAATAAAGGGATAATAGAGAATCAAATTATACGATACTCAGAAGACGTTACACAGACAATTAGCGGAATATATTAATGGAATATTGAAAGATTGTATACAAACTCTTTATCCTTTTTATGGTGCCGTTAATTCTTGATAAGGGAAACCCGAAAAGTCACCGAGGTAATAAATTCTACTGCAATGAATGTAGTTCTGAAAGCACTATTGAAGTTGAGTGCCGCCAGTCACATATTTGAGGTATCTATGCATTTTCTATGACAGCTATTAAGGTTACTAACATTTCAAAATGGGTATTTTGCAAATCACTCAGCCTAATTCTCAAATCGGAATTGGACGAAACCGGACCAGGACGGGGCTCATTCACTTTCGGACCAAAAAGCTATTTTTTCCGTAAGGCTGCAATGACTTTGGTCCGAAAGTGAACGAGCCCCGTAGGTCTGTCAATTACATGTTCCGAAATCATATCGGAAGTGGAAGAAAAAGTGTGCCGAGCCGATTGAGTTACTGAAAATTCCTGTATTCGCGGACTCACCAAGGACCTTCCGCGGACTCGGGGTTGGGAAACACTGCCCTATATGAAGAAATCGCACTCACTGATGTTGATATTATTTTTGGTTTGTGTGTAAATCATGTTCCAATGTTGTTGATGCAATGGTCATTTTGTGCGCCATATTTCTATGTTAATGTATTAGATACGTAATGTGGTATGTTTTTTTATTGTTCGATTCGTGCGAAAATTCGGTATTCGCCAAATGCTTGCAGTTGCAGTTTACCGTAAGGGTTCGCCAGGTTATAAAGTCCTAACCCTAAATTTAATCCACATGCTCAAGTGTCGCATGCGCTTATGTCGGCGGTGCTCGGACCCTATTCAACAGCTGTCTATTTCCAGGTTTCACGGATTTTCGCGCGTCCGAGTTTTGAGCAGGGGCGGCCTCGTGTACGCGATGGTTGAATTCACGGTGAGTTCGCGTTCGCATTACGTGCTTTAATCAAATCCCGAACGTATTTGCCCACGGGCCCGGGCAAGTTGCGCTTCCCGGCGTATTGCCAGCGACCGCGATTGTCGTAGCTACAAGACGGGTACAACTGTCGGCAAATATTGAGTCGAAAGGTCCCCGTTGTTGACTTGCCGAATCAGATTGTTTGCCGCCCGACTGCGGACAATGGTGCGATGTTTCTCGCGGCGCTCCTGGCTCTCGGGTTCGAGTCTTGTTTTGGTGGTATTTGGGAAACCTAGGCCTATGTATCTGCGCGTGTGGCGGTCGGATGAAGGTGACTTTCGTATTTTCGACTCATAATCTCGTCATATTTCGTTTTTGCAAGGAATTTCACGTTCGCACCAGTTGATGACCGTGTAACTATAAGATATGCACTTCTACTTCGAATTGATTAAATGTTTATGGCGTTGCTTCCGCCTTTACTTGACTTAAAGCGCGGACTACTCGCCATAATTGAGTGGCTATGTTCTATTGCTTGACTGTTCTATACTACTACCATTCCTGCTTGGTAGCTGCGACACTGCCTACTCCTTGGAACACCTCTGAATAAAAGTATAGAAATTTCGGAGAAATGCCTAAATTACTCGGAGTGAAAAACGTAAAGTATTAACATATTCGTTTTTACGTATGAGAAGGCGAATATGGCGTGTTAATGTTATTTAAGGGGACTAAAACCCCTACCAAATCTTGGAATCATGCGCCGAATTAGTCGAAAGGACAAAATCGGTCGTTATATTTCGCTAATTCCATACGAATTCTGCGCTTGTTCAGCTACATTTCAGCGGTAGTTGCTGACGTTCTGAACTTTCTTCCCTCGATTTCTCTCTCGCCTTGCTAAAACGAGAGACGCATTTTAGGAAAATCAATCTAATTGGCCGACGCGATGCGTAATTGCAAAGACGAAGTTGTCGGCACTCTACATCGCCCGCGAATTCGCTGCACCTGCCCGCCTTGAAATCCTAATTAAGAATTGCACGGCGTGTTGATTGATCAGCGAGACGCAGACACGGCGGCACCGGTACGACAATGCTATTCTCAAATCCACATTGTCTTCGCGATTATTGGCGAGAAATGGTCTACGATTGACATTCACATTTCAAAATACAAGCCTAGCAATCCACGTTCCCGATTGTTAGGTGGCTTGCTTGCGTCCAAATACAGGCCTGTGTTGTCGCTGAACGGGAGAATTGAGTAGGCCTAGTAGTAAAGTTAACCTAATTATATCGGCTGACAAGTTTCTCTGTCGATCAAGTTATTATCCCAGTGTGTATTTTGTATTAATTGACTGACTTGCGTACTTGCAATTAAGGTCTAATTACCTTCGCGCGTACTACACGCTCAGCCGTAAGGCTAGTAAAGCCATCGAAAAGCACACATTCGTGTACGACGTACACTGTTCACACCACTCTGTGGCGATTGCGATCGCCCTCGTTTATGCTACCGCCTTATTCCGCGCTTGTTCGTGCGCTGCGATACTACCGACCGTGCGCATAATATCGTCAAAAACCAACAAAATCGCGCATCTCCGGCCGGAACTTGGCGCTTGGAGACAGGCGGCGTTTGCTGGCTCATGACTAAATGTGAGCAATTACGAATTTCTTTCAATCATACCGTAAAAGAAATGCGATTTTCAGGCAATGTCTGTATCGTATTCGTACATCCTCCCGCAAATCTCTTTTTATTATTAAACTATACAATATCGTAAATATTCGCCATGGCGTGGAGACGAGTGATTGTAATGATGACGTCATAATAGTCAATTTCGTAACGCAACCCCCCCCTTTTTTTCGCGCTCTGGATACGCGCCTGAGTTCCACGGGCCTTCCGTTTTCCAATTTCACTTGTAATCGAGTAGAAATTTACAGCGTTGCTTCGGCTTCGACTACCTTGATCACGTATGATCTGATTGCATATATATAGGTAGGAATTTTCGAGATGCATAGTGCGTTGCTATTTCCCCACGGCAGATGTCGGTTATTATATATCTGCTCTTCGTGTCCATGGCAATGCTTGATTGAGTGAAAACCGACCGCTATCTCGCGTCTGATCTAGGGAACGCGTCTATTGGGAAATCGAAAAACATCTCCGCGGCGCGTTGTGACGTAACATTCATCGGCGCAGTTAGGTTGACGGGCGATTTAAAACCATTAATAAATGAGTTTTCGTATCGCAAATCAAATTCCGGGTTTTGTGCGACACATCGCGCAAATATTTGCCGAGAAAGGCTAAAACTTGTAAGAACACGGCCGTTTCAATGGCGCACCGTGTTCGGCAAATAGCGGAAACAGCGGTTGCACGGAACGTACATATGTGTACGCTCTTAACGTATTTTATTTCGGTTTTATTACACGGCAAACACGGCTCGGCCTCGTAACCTGGGCCGTTTCGGTATTCGATGCCGCGCCCATGGTGATTGACGGTTTCTGAGCTGTTTTCGTGACTGTGACGTATGTACTATGCGTATGTGCGGTACACTGGCGTGTAACATTCAGAACGTAACTGGTGGAACACGCTGTAGTGCAAGTCGGCATAAACTACTTGATTACCAAGAAAAAGGATAAATACTTCGTTACTGACCACCACTGGATATGTATGCGCCGGCAATTCGTACCTCGCTGCGATATGTTAAGAATTCAGGTGGACGTCTTACTGAGCTTTCTTCTCCCGCAGGACGTGGCCACTGCGAATTTCGCTATGACTACTTTACAAGGGACGCGATTGAACGACCGCTCGACGATGCGTATTGATTTCTCACGTGCCAGCCTTATTCCGGAGTTATGAACATTAGGTGGGTAGTGTAACTGCCGTAGAAGTGTAGGCTAAACCTTTGCCTCTGTCACGACCCGTGTGCGTAGGGGGTTTGACTGTGGGATCGACGCTTGTGTTGTTGGATGATGATCAGGTATGGTCATTGGTCAACAGTCAGCGTTGCTACTCTAGTAGGAGTAAATTACCTGTGATGAAGGATGGAATATTTGCTATTCGCTCGTGGTTCCAAGAATCCAGGTATTCCCGTTGTCAGAAAATCACCAATTTGGTGAAAAGTAGTCGGTGTTGGTACTCATGTAGAATTAGAAGCAGATTTGCAAGACAATTGAAAACCACGAATCGAATTAGAGAATTGAGATCTTGAAATTACTGAAGTATAGGCAGTTTCAAAATAGATACTTGGTTGTTGGGTCGCACACAGTATTTGATCAGAGGTGACCGCATTGCAAGATGCATCTTTCCGACTAATTCAAAATGACCAATGGCACTTCAAATCAACTCTATCTATCGTAAATGAACATCACGATATTTTACTTCCAACTTACGAAATTCGTATGCTGTATTACGCGACCGCATTCTGTGAAGGGCAGTGCTGAGACGTCATGAAAAATGTCCGCTTGTTGATCGTCATCTATTGTGACCAAATTTAGTCCATGTCCTAGTGCGCTTGAGTTAACCGAAGTGTCCAATCAGTCTGCCATGACAGAAACATATAGGCTACACAACACGTAGACTACAGCACGGGTGGTTTTAGTGCGGGCAAGATTTTTCCCGGGATGGATGTCACAGCTTTAGTGTGACGTAACATAACCTATTACGGCACAATATCTCATCGGAGCCTACGGTACCTACTCTGTGTTCATAGCGGGTTTGAATTTCAAATGATTGCGAAATTCTATATGTGTCGTTTCTTTTGTGCACTGCACACCGGTTTTTGTTTAGGCTCGAGGGATCGTGAGCAGTTAGTTTCATATCCGTGAAGGTTCCCTCAAAGCCGAGATGAATTCATATATCTACCGGACATTTCCGTTACCGATGCTGCACTGTTCCCTCTCGTCTCGACAGCCTGTTTCACGCTAAGGTGTTTTCAGTTTTGGGACCAAACGCTGAAATATTTGTTTTCGAATGCGACTACTTGGTACGGTTGCGGTCTTCGTCCGATTATATTGTTTCCGTACTATTTTTCTTTTTGTGGGAATCGAGAAAGCGAAGCTTGTTTCATGCAAGTAAAAGTTTATGAATTGCATGGCCAATCGGTTTTTTACTTGACTGTTCGGCTGGTGGTGGCTGTGTCAGTGTGTCACTCGTAGTTCCTTGGTTGTGATTGTCGTGTAGCGATTGTATATTCGTATCCGAGCTATTGTGATGAAATATATTTAATATTTTTCTTTCGTTACCCTCTGTAATATGATACTTTTTTAATATTATTTGAAGTTGTTCAGTCGTTGCCTATTTTGGTGTCTCCATGTCCTCGTACTACAAGCCATTTCTCTATCGTGGTGCCATCGTTTGTGGTCTCGTGGCAAATTCTTGCTTATTGGGAATTTTCTTTTGTTTCGTTAGTCTCGCGCTTTTGCGCTGAGCGGTCGTGATGAAATAATAATAAAGGAAACTTAACTTGACGCGCAGTCGATTCACCTATAGCCTAGGGTTGCAACCAAGTCGAAAGGATCCGAGTCATAAGTCGAGTTTACTTCAATTGTTTTGACTAGTCAAATCGAGTCATTTCACTTCGCTTCACTGTCGAGTAGGGCTCTTTCAAAAATGACTTTTTTTCTCAAATCGTACTGGCTACTTGATAAAATTGTTAGGTTACCTAATTTAAGCCTACACAC